>CAJNYU010002449.1:0-26003 GCA_905331475.1 Rotaria socialis | reverse complement strand
TGTTGTTTATCTTCAATAAAAAAGGTGGTCGAACGACTGTAACTCGAAGAGAGCCTAACCCGATTTCCTTCTTTTCATCGTCTCGATTGTAACGGATCCTAACAATATGGAACTCACATATGCCCCTTAGGCTTACTAAAATAATTCCAAATAGTTCTTCTGAAGAATCTTGAGGGTGTGGGTGTGCGTGCGAGTTTGAATGTACAGAGGTGAGCTTTTATTGTGTATCCAATCTCACACGCATAGCGGAAGAATCCCCTGATCAGCTAGACTGCAGCGATACCGAATGCTTTATCGAAAGATATTACCATTTCAGATAAATTATACCAAAATGTCTCGATCAGTAGCAGAGATCATAACAGATTTGTCAAGTTTTGATCCATCGACCGCTGATAAATCGCAACGCTTGTCACATGATTGTTATATGATATTGGTTGGCTATCTTAATAGTAATGATAAATTGAAAAAGCTGAAAGACATGATCGAACAACGTGAAGGGTCAAACAATCAGGAAACAACAGCTGCTGCAAGTATAGGAGTTGTGGAATGCGAAGAGGTTGAAACTATTCTGCAACATATCACATTAAAATTTAACACTGAAGAATTGACTGACACACGTCGGCATCATTTCGTTTACGAAGATCATTTCAATACGGCTTTATTCGAATATATGGAAAATAGTGCATCCTTTGAAAAACTGAAGCGAATATGCCGTAAATATGAAGAAAACTCAAAATTGAATGTCGATAATGTGATGAAGGAGCATACGGATCGTGCTAATAAAACACACAGCTATTTTGTTAACAAAGGCTTATCAGAAGACGACGCTCTAGCATCAGCATTTGCTATCGCATTTTATACAGGCTCAAGAAGTGAAGCATGTAGTCGAGGCGCTAGCCTTGTTGCTCGCCGTGCCAATGGTGTAGCTGTTGAACAAAGAACACAAGCAGAAATGAAAGAGGCGTCGATCATTTTGTATTATTTAGTTAAAGGCCTTTCTAATATTACTTACCACTGGGGCTATGTTACGCGGGCTTGCTCACTCAAAGATAACGAACTGAAACTTTACACACCTGGTGCTTTAGTCACATGGCTCCAGTTTAGTAGTTCGAAAAGAGGTAAAGACGTTGCTAAAGGTGGTGGTTTCGAAAATCGTAACACCCAATTCAAAATTTATTCGCTTACTGGGAGACGTATTCAACACTTCTCCAATTATGATCATGAAGATGAGGTATTATTCTTACCTCATTCAACATTTCTTGTCTTTAAACATGTGACTAGCTTTCATGGGGCGCAACACACGATCTATATGCGACAAGTTGAGTTAGGCATGTCAACATGGTCGGTACTTTGGGTTGACGATCGCATTTTCGTTGAAGATTGGGAAAATAAGGCTCATATGGAATATGCAGCCTCAAAGGCGCTAAATATGAATGTGCACTTTATTCCAAAATCAAGGACTGATTATGCAATTTCATTTCTTCAATCCCCATTTGGACAGCATCTTAAAAGCAAAGACACGTTTCGCATTGTAACTGATATGAATCGTGAAAATGAACAACCGGTACATAATGCAGGGGCACGTTTAATCAAACAGTTAAGACAACTTGGGTTTCAAACTCAATGTATGGTATTCACAAGTAGTAAGCGGAAAGGAGACGAAATTATGAAACAGGAACTGAGCGATCAGGAACTAAAAAATGTAATTGTGACAACAAGTACTAGTGATTTGAGACGTTTCGTTAATTTCCAGTAAGCCGTCGTGACTTTACAAGTTCTACTCAATGACTCAAGAAATTAACACAGACGTGATTAAAACAGACTTATAAAATGATAACGGCGCTTTTTTGAAAATTGAATAAGTAAAAAAGTAAATGAAAAATAACTTGCATTACACTGCAATTTATTAGAGAAAGTAGATTCAAAGTAAC
Organism: Rotaria socialis; assembly: GCA_905331475.1. Taxonomy (NCBI): domain Eukaryota; kingdom Metazoa; phylum Rotifera; class Eurotatoria; order Philodinida; family Philodinidae; genus Rotaria; species Rotaria socialis. The sequence continues at coordinate 24,072 of CAJNYU010002449.1, read as the reverse complement.
TATACGACAGGTTTCGTCCTTGCTTGAAGTATTTATTAAACATTGTTTGGCTCTTAACTACGAATTTTGTTACAAAAACCAAGTATTGAAACAAAATCTGATGAATCCATAATTGAGAGCTACTCTCAATGGCTCCTAACCAAAGACTTCAAATTGAAATGAGAGTTATCCCAATTTTTGGAGCTAACAGTTTTAGGGTAATACTAAATGCTTAAACTTATAGAATGACGGCTTACTGAAATATGACTATTCGACCAATAGCAACAAAAAATAGGCGTTTCTTCATTTTTCACATTTTTTGTTAATCATTTCTTTTCGAGTTCTTTACGATACGCACTCAATGATATGACCCATATATGTGAAAATTTGATCCTAAACGCATTTTGAACTGGCAAATCTAGATGTAATACTAAACGTTTCGTAAGCACCAATAAGATTAAGCGCTGCGTCGACGCAGGTACTACTTGTACTCGCATCTTTTTCTATTTTCTACCTTGTACTAGACCGAAGAAAAGTTTCATGAAGAGCGAAAGAGAACCAAAATGGGTATAGTGCATGTTGCAGAGCATACAAAATATTTCGAGTTTTGCAACGAAATCTAAGGCTTAGTAAAGTTTTGTAGCTTGTCTATGAATATTTAAAACAGTTTCCTAAGCCCTTGATAATCATGCAAAGGGCCTCGGGCTTGTACGAAACTTTAAAAACAGATTTCGATTTTGTTTCAGAAAACGTGCTGCATGGAACCAATCTTTTTTCAGTGTATCATATGATTAATAGTTACCTTTATACGTATTTCTATGCATTGATACATAATTTATGAATCCTGGCAAGATGCTCCCCGGACATTTGCTCCCTAACTATATTTAACAAAAATGTTAGCCAGCACGAGATTAAGATATAAATTTATTTATTCGAGGGTATGGGTGTATCGGCGTGAGTGTATCAGTGCAAGTATGGACAAATGGTTATTGTCTTCGCTCACCCGCACCCACACCATTTTTAGATATATATATGTATTTAAAGTATATTTGAGATTATATTGTTAGTTTTATTCATGTTAAGCTGTATTATTATTACTACACTGACAAAATATTGCACAGAGTTAAGTCTTAAGTCAAAATGAAAATGTCAAAATTTTGAAATCGTGTTTCTACCCAATGCAATGCTTCTTGTTTGCCGTTGACCGGTTGTATCATTGGCTGGCATGACCATTGCACCGTTTTGTCTGAACAGGCGAGATTTGAATTTTATAATGAGTTGCTGCATCGACATAAGACAAACTATTGGTAAAACGAGAGGTACCAAGTACACAAGAAAATTAAACGTGTCTAATTGTACCAGAAAAAAATTTGGATTGATATAGCTCTCTCCAAGCTGACCAATAGATATTGGAATCCAAACAACAAGATAAACAAAAGAAATCATTCCTAATTGTAAAGCCAGTTTTCTTTGTTTACGCCAGTTATTCTGAACACGACCGACCACCATCAAACTTTGATTAATAACTCGTACCAAAAGCGCAAGATTGAAAATAGAAATAATCAATACTTGAAAGATACCATTAAAGAAAAGATCAAATGTACCCCAGCTTGTCCTTAAATAACAGGGCATGCCACATAGAAGACTATTAAAATATCTTGTATTTTCACACATCGGACTAAAAATCACAACGATACAATAATAAATCGGTGACCAAATCATACATAATACTAAAGGAACTATTCGAAGTAATCGTTGCTTTTTAGCCCCGAGATTTCTAAGAAAGCCACTATGAAATATAAGGAGATGACGTTCAATAGAGATCCATTCCATTAGATAACCATTAATAATATTTAAGGAAAATTCATACCAAGCCCACCAAGTACAATAAGCAGAGGTGGCTGGTTGAACAATGCCACCCAAACGATAGAAATCCATCGGCATTGGAAGATCAGTCGTCACTTGAACAAAATTAACTACAAGTAAAACGAGTATCGAGTGATGGTGATCTTTTATGGGAGTGTTGCGATTCCAACCAAAATAAACAAAGATAAGAATCGAAACCAAAATTGATGGAATTTCAAATGCAATTAATATGGCGAACTTGACCGAATATGCCAATGAATAACTTACAATATTGCTTGTATTGTTCGTTGACATCGCTTTTATAAAACGGGAAAACGTTTTTTTTTGCTTTATAGTTTATCTAAAGAAAGAATCATAATCAGTGCGCTTACTTAGCTATTAATACCAAGATGTTTTTGAAGATTTTCTTCTAGTAACATTCTTCTTCTGAATAGAAATTCAATTATACCCTTTCTGTTATACAGGAAAAGCATTAAGAAAAGAAAGAGATAACTGCTGTAAATAACATTTTATTATATATTTATTTCAAACAGAAATAAAAAGAGAGAGATTCGAACTTTCATGTCATTGTAAGAGATGTCGAGAAACAGGATAGGTGATGTTGAATAATGCTGTTGAAGTAAAATTGCTGATGTTACGTGACGTGATGATCAAGATGAAATATTATGATTATATACATTATATATTGTCGTTGTTGTTAGATTGAAATAAAAAAGATAAATAAATAACTATAAATATAGATGTGTAAGTATATATATCCCATGAAACTTTTTTTCGAGTCGTAACGCGTCTCTGAGCGTTTGTGAGCGATGGCACTTCACGCATCAGGACGCATCTAGAATGCAACATTTTCGGCGGTGCAGATGCATCCAGGGTAGCCTAACGCGTCTACACTCGTTCAGTATCTAAACGTATCGTAATTCGTTTGCATTTGAAGACGCGCTCGGACCCGCCCAAAAATGTGACATTTACAAGCGTGGGAAAGCATCCAAAAACAAATGCGTCTAAACTCCTCTGGATACAAGATGTGTTAGAACGCGTTTAATTTTTTTCCCCAAAAAAATTAAAAATTATCATCACTCTGTGTCGGAATTGAGCCCACGCATCATATTAAGCCATGATACAACACCCAAATACCATGAGCAACGGAGTGGTAATTTTTCCAACGATAGCGTGAACGAAGATTTGAACCCATGAACAGTTGATTACAAGCCGAACATAACTTGCGCTGAGTCATACATTGCTGGATATTATTATTATGTTCATGAATCGCATGAATTAATTGTTTGACAGTGCCTTCGATAACTTTACGAATAGATCTGTCGACTTATCTTGGTTTGTAAAATAAACATAGTTAGGATATTTGTTGTAATGAAATCAGGATAAATCATTCTTTTTATCAATGAAACAACAGTGGAGAAAAACTCAAAATCTTGGTTCCTGAAAAAATTAAGAAAAACAAATATATCTGTCTTTGTAGTATATATACGCAGTATAATAATATTAATTAACATTTTTTCCATCAGTATAAGCACACTGTAAGAAGTATTTTTATAGAAAACGAGAACGATATATCACAACACATAAAGTAAAAATATCTTGTCTGTGTATTTTTTCGTAAATGCCATACTGTAATCTTTTAAGTCATCCATCGGAAATAGAATGAATGATCTCATAGTATTAAGCATTTTTTAAGCTTAAGTAATTTGTTTTTTTTAGAATAGAATATTGATCAATATTTGAATTAAAATATTAAAAAAATTGTTGGTTTTCAACTTTTTTAAATAGTTACAATGCGGTGCGTTTTTTTCGTTTTTCTTAACTTCATAAAATAAGTTTTAATTTGATGCATTGTTCGTTATAAGGAAAAATAAAGATAATTATACTAAAATCTGTATCAAAGAACATTTTTGTGCAGTTTTTATTTTAGAAGGCACTTGAAAGTAAAAACAGAATATGTATCTAATTTACTTAGTGATTTATGACAGTGATGATGAAAATTATAACGATAATGTCAAGATAACAATCTATCATGTGTGCAACAGAAAGTATTTCCGAGTTTAAGGAAACAGAAGCATACAGTTGTATTTATAGTCTTATATTTTCAATAAAATTTCGAATAGAAATGCATTATCACAGAAATACTCATTTGATAAAATCAATCTGTTAAACCAAACCTTATTTGATTCAATCTTCAATATATAAACGAAGACCAAATTTTAAAATTTAAAGAAAAAAAGTTATGGATATCATATGCGTATTCGATAAAAATAAATAAGTAAATTTCTTATCTATAGTGTGACATTTTAATTACAGCAAACTCCGTTATATTCAAGCCTATTTTTGTATAAATGCAGATTTCGATAGCTATCATTCGTAGGCATAAACCGAAGTCAAAAGAAGTTTTGAAGTTTTGATTTTAGTTTGGAAATATAATCTTTTTCGACGTATTTCAAAACGAAAACGAAAACCGGAAAACCAAAAATATTAGATTTACTGCACGTCTGACCACTCTTCATTGATAGTACCTACTATATAACTATGAATTTAGTTGTGTTTCGGAAATCAGTGTAACAAAACGCATTTTATCTACTTCATTGATTTTACTGTGTTTATTGGATAGCAAATAAATTGCGTTTCAATTGTGGTACAAGATCTAACGCAAGAAAAGACACAGATTGGGTTCACACGCGTTTTTAAATAAGAATTTAAACTCCTTCGTATGCGTTTGCTCTGATTAACGCTAACAAACTCCTCGAAGTTCTTTAAACGCGCTTAAAAAGATAATTGCAAACGCCTTAATCTGCATTTTTATCGTAACTCGATACCGAAACTCATCTAACTGCGTCTAAAATGCGTTTCGAGATTACATGGAGAATTAATGGCATATATCATCACCTTTTCAGAACGGTTGTTTCTTTCTTGGCGCGATTTCATCGACTCAAACGATGCATCGAGCAACATGTCTGATGCATATTTCATTTCGAACTGCTTAAGAGCAAAAATAGTAAAGCAAATAACCCTGTAGGATAAGCTCTGGCCAACTCGCAATTACGACCAGTTTCACACTATAGCGTTCCTTGATATCACTCGAAATCGCTGATTCAAAAAGTGTTTCTTACATAGTTTTGTAGAGCAGGCCATGTGCTGTACGCTAATATGGTCATATTTTCTGTGATTTCTGCGTTGGCAGGAAGAATTCGAAATCTCAGATCATCTATTACTCCATTTGACCACCAATTGTCTCAGCATATATCCAGCAAAACTGTCCCTGGAGCACATGATCAGCCTTCAAATTTGCTCAGGAATTTTGCGACCGATAGCGTTACAAAATGCATTACTTCTTTAATTCCTCAGTGTTGTTGTAAGATGCTCTCAGATATTTCGATTCATTTGTGAATGAGATTACCTATTTCTGTACTCTATCTTGGCACGGCAAGTACTAAGAATGCTTTCCCACTGAAAATCTCCATATAAATCTAGAACACTTTTACTATTGAACTGATCCCTGTGGTGGTGGACCCTGGACCGATTTTTTGTGAGATACTGGTTCGTATAAAAATTGATCGAACTACTTGATTCCATTGCAATTTCGAGCATCTCGCACAAACACTGATATGTTGAAAACGATTACATTCCGTAATGCTATCGCTGGTGAACTTTATGAAAAACTTTGAAAAGTAGTCAAATCTTCTAAAATTAATACAAGGTACTACCAAAAAACCTATCACTACCAATCTTTTATTATAAGAGTGCTGTTATAGAAAAGCATTGATGTTTTTTCTTTATTACAAACTAATTACATATACTGGTTAGATTCCATTTTAGCCCGCAAGAACTTGTATACATTATTTTAAAGCTGCTATCGTCTATATGGAGTTCTTGTACGAATCATAGGAACCTAAACTAATTAGCTATAGATCATCTTTATGTTTCCTACTCCTTAATCAATAAATGTTCCGACAAAGATCTCGAGGGTGTCTTTCTTCTAATAAGTCTACTTTTGTTTTTCCGCATGGATGAATTAGTGGTCACACAGCGGACTTGAGTTGATTCTTCAGGTTAAACTGACTTGTTAATATTCATGATTTATTTACACGGTACAATCGATCAACAACTTGTGTAAGTTTTAGTGAGCATTAGGCATCGAAGAAGAGTAGTAAACGTATTCAGATTCACTCCATGACTTGCCCTGAAACGCTTATCATCAATATTCGTTCTAGAATTTTATGCTCTATTCGCATGGCATATTCCATTAGTTGAACTCTTTACACTCACATTACGATTACGTGAATCGATGTGTGATGATCATTATTCGTGTATAAGCGCACAAATAAAAGCAAATGTTATAATAGGAAGAGTTAGCTGTGCAAAACAGAGATCGGCAATGTGTTGAATCGGGTGAAGGACACTTCGTCTCACCTCTTACGAACACCGGTAAATGTTACCGGGTGTTCGAAAATGTTTTTTTTTGTAAAATGTTATACCGGTAGTTCATAAACACCTATGTACCGGAGATCGTAATATATTTACCGGATGTTCGAAATAGGGTATTCTTGCTATATTTAATGTAACACCCGAAGATCGTAATGAACATGGTCGAATGTTCGGAAAGTTATTCTAAGAGTACTTTAACATGGAGTTCGTGAAAGAACTTATAATAATATTGTAATTGATATCCAGACTTTCTGTTCTAATAAACAATAATAGGTTGTACATTTGATTACATTCATAATTATGTAAGTAGAAGATTATTCTTTCTCTATCTATACTCTACGTGCTATAGTTTTAGCAGTTGTGTCTAATTTTCTTCTTTTAATCTATTCATGAAACCAAGAGATGGTAGTATTCTCGGTTCCTGTAGAAGTGAAATATTATATAATGTAGAAAACAACAGTCTCTACGTTCATAAAAGCATCCCCAGTTGCTGATTGTCTTCAATATTTACAAGATTCAAAATATTTGATTGCTCGTGAAAGATGCGAATTCATATCTCGTTTATTAAATAATAATGTTGCAGCAGCAAGAGACAGCTCTAATGTCGATTATGATGTTACAAAGTTAGGAACACGACAACAACAATCACAAAAATGTTTGAACGAAATTGTAGTAGTGCCACCAATCTTGTCTTCCACATCAACATCGACCTACACACCACATGTGCCAAAAAAAAACTTTTACCATCAACAAACACGGCATTATTATCATTAGCTACTAAGAAGAGTGCTTCCTCTTCACAATCATCCTCTGATGAACGTTCTCCATCTCCACCATTAAAGAAGCAGAAGAACAAAAATAATAAACTGATTAAGAAACAAAAGCAACAACACGTGTTGAAAACAACAACTGAACAAGCTACTCCTGTATCTTATTTACATTCAACTCCAATATTAAGTCGTCTTAGAGTTAGACCCAACAATCATATTGCTGATACAGCGTCATCGTCTTCCACATCATCATCTCAACCTCGTCTCATTGCTACAACATCGAAGAATAAACAAATAGCTATGATGAAGAAGCGTGGACATTCATCGAAGTATGAATGAAATGGTGATTTACATTAACACTAAAGTTATGAATAAATATGTATTTCTTTTCTTTCAATAAAATTGATATTTGTAATAGAGTGTATTGGAGGAATTAGAAAAACAATAGCTAACACTAGAATTATAATAGTGAACTGAAGTGCAAGCTTAATTACTTGAATTCATCAAAACGTTCTCTATACATGATCTTAGGTTGGGAGACTAGCATATCACTTCATACTCTCTCACACGTGAACAAATCTGAGCATACTTACGATAATTGTGTCGTTTTTTTTTATTACGACCTTCATGTCTTTGTGATTACGAACATCCGGACATTCTGATTCCGATCTCCTGGCAAATTTTGATGTTCGTAAAGGGAAAAATTTACATGGAGTTCGGAATCAATTTTCAAAATAGCTTTTTCAATGGTTATAATCGTTGAAAAACTATTTTGAAAATTGATTCCGAACTCCTGCACAGACTTCATTCCGAACACCATGTCTTTTTCTTCATGTCAGGATATCGTAAGCACACTAATTTACAGGGAGATCGTAAAAAAGGGGTGAGACGAAGTGTGCTTTTCCCGTTGAAGCAATGTCAAAGTTCTTTCAAATTAAATTCTTGTAAAATATAAAGCCATTCGGTTTCTCAACTCCTTTGTTAGGACGCTCCGTAAGTCGATTGTGATAGAATTGCCTATATGGTTGAAAACAGAGGCATACACAGGACATCACTTTTTCCTGTCCTTGTCTGTCCTGTTACCTACCTTGGTCTTGACTGGCGGCAGGACAGGACAAAAACCTAAATCTCGACCTGAGGGTGTGGGTGTGTATTATGGGTGGCACTTTAACTTTAAACTTTAATTTTTAAAGTAAAGTTAAAGTGCCACCCTTAGTGTGGATTCGAAACAAGACGCCACCCACACCCATACGACAATTTAGATTCGATAAATACAAATGCAAATGGTCAAAAATCGAACAATAGTGTATTTTCATCGTTTGTAATTATTGATGCTATACATCAATTCTCTGAAAAACAACTACAACTGTTAAACCCAGGGCCAGCTTATATTCCACCCTGCCACACATCAATATTATCTTCGTGTCATTCCATGGATGACATTGTCGAAAGAAAATATGAAGTATTAAAACATTATATTAATATTGCATTGTCGTTGGAAATTCAACAGAAGATCAGTGATCAATTTACAGATTATTTTTCAGTATCAATGCCTTCGAATCTTCACCAACGTGTTCTCTGTGAAGATCGCTTGATTTTATCGACTCGATATTCTTTGGAAAAGAACAATCTCATTCTTCGAAGAATTGCTGATAATATGAATTCGTTCTATTTGGGAAATCTACAAGAGTTTCAAACAAAAGCGCATGATTATTTTTCAAAATCAGATGCTTATAATGTGCTATTGAGTAAATATATAGGCAATGGTGGTCAACAATGGCAAGCTGAATTGAAACAAATGGTCTAATCTATGAATTTATTATTGGAATCATTGAAAAACCATGAATCACTCAATGCCGATCTATATAATCGATTATTAGTTGATGCAAGTAAAGTGAAATTACCATGTTTGTAGTTCTTGCCGGATGTTTCTAAAGTAACGTAGAGTTGATTCTGTTCTTTATCTATTGTATATATATATATATTATTTTTTTCCTCTTAGAATAGAAAAATGAAATTTCATTAGTACCCTATATTACATCGCAGCATAGCTGTTATGTCAGGAGATATCTCTCCTGGCATAAGGAGACTCCATGTTGGTATGATATCATCACTGTACATCAATGGCAATCTTACTCATCTTTCTCAATGGCTCTTTCATCATGGATAACGAACGATAAAGAATGGAATAAGAGAAAGAGAGAGAATTACATTCTTTGTTGCTTTTCTTGTTTGTAGATTCATTCGCTTGTTTGGTTTTGANTCTGTTTTGTGTCATAAAAGTTACTTATTATTATACATTGGATTTACACAAAAATATACTTGACACCCACTGTTGGTTAGTGGCGCTATCTGCGACCACTACCTCTTCTTCTTTCTGTTATCTCTCTATTGGTCAAGAGACCTAAGAGAAGTTAGAGTGGTTGAAGTGATTCTAGTTGAAGTTGGTTTGAAGAAATAAAGAGTTAGGTAAACGTAACTATCTAACACCCACACCCAACTTCTTTTGGAAGTAATATTTCTCTAATTGTTACAGTACCGATAGTCTACTTCCGGTTACTACACTACTATTTATAGAATCTAGAAAAATGTTTCTTTTTTCTATTTTATGTGCGTTATGTTGCTTTTTTCCCTCCATGAGAATCGGAATTAATTTAATTTTAACATCAGACGTAGTTCAGAAAATTCTTGTTGGATGCAAAAACTGTAGCGAGAAAAAAGTAAAGCATTCAGAATCGGTGAAAGAACGACATCAAAAGTATTTCTTTTCTTTCTTTGGAACATAGCACGCACATTAATAATTATGACAACAGTCAATGAACATCTTACGATCGGCCTCCAACATGCACGTAGTTATAACTATGGTAAGGCTGAAAATGAATTTGATTTATTACTCTCATCCGATCGAACCCATACATGTGGTCTTTATTATCGTGGCTGTACAAGAATTTATCTCAATAAATTTGAACTAGCCGTTGAAGATTTTAATTTAGCTATTTCCTCATTAAATCTATCGCTTGAATGTGAACTTCTAGCACTGTACAAACGTGGTTTTGCTTATCAAAAACTATATAAATTCGATTTTGCTTTGGATAATTACAGAAAATTTTTAAATCAAGCGAAAGAAAACAATAAAGATGAGTTTATTCACAAAGCATATTTTTCAATCGGTACTATTCATGCTGTATTGAATCGACATGAAGAAGCTGTACGTTATTTTGATGATGCGATTCGAACGAGTGGTAACAGCAGGGAAGGTAAAGAAAAACTTTATTATTTACATCGAGGACGTGCTCGTGCATTTTGTGCCAATTTTAACGAAGCTGGAGATGATTTTCATATAGTTATTCTACAAAGTAAGAATCCTCTTCTTCAAGGCTGCGCATATAATGAATTAGGTCAGCATGAGAAAGCTCTTCAAGAATATAATCATTGGTACGAAAGTCCATCAAGAAATGATAATAAATTATCACCATTATTACTCGAAATACTTGATGATCATGTTCAATTGCGACGTGGTTTAACTTATGCCAGTCTTAATCGCCATGATAATGCAATAGCAGATTATCAATATATATTTAATAAATCAAATCGATTGACTGCATCAGCAATAGCTGATCGAATATTTTTTCGTAAAGGTATGTCAAGTATGGCTCTCAATGATGTACATGTGGCATTAATCAGTTTTAATAAATCAATATTATTAAATAGTTCTCAATCAGATGTATTTTATGCGCGTGGAATGCTGCATTTTACGTTAGGACGACACGATGCTGCTGTTTATGATCATCGACAAGCATTAGAATTGGGTGAATCAAATTCCATAATATCATCAATCTATCAAACATTTTATCATACACATAATTATAATCCAAACAACGTTGATCCTCGTATATTTCATCAAAAACAAGTACGTGAAGCTGAAGCAGCACTAAAGCGTCGTAAAGAAGAAGGATTACCTCCAGAAGAACAACATCGACGAATAGCCGAATATCAGCAACAACTTGCCCCCTATATGCCTAATCCTGAAGAGACTCATCGTCAAGCTGAAAAACATATTCAGCAAGCCCTGCAATCTGCGGCAGCTAGACAAATGTATGATAAGATTACATTGGCTATTAATCATCTTCGTACATCTCAGATGTTGTCCAATAAATATCCCGCCGGAATCGCATCTGAACGTATCGTAAAGGAATTTATTAAGTCATCAATGGACAGTATTGTAGAAATGTCTGAAATATTGGGAAAATGTGCATTAGAAAACAATTGGAATGATCTATTTGATATATTTTATGAATTAAAAGAAATTTCACCTACAAAAACCAATAATCCTTTCTTTATATTTCGTTCCGAATACATTCAAATTGAGTTCAAGAAAGCTGAATTGATAAAGAAAACAAGCGAAAAATTCAAAGATTCTCCTCAACAACATGAATTTTATACATTGTTGGTACTTCGTTTATGTAACTTGTTTGATGCTACACGTATAGCTACGACAGGTATCTTTCAGCATACACTTACAGGCACTTTCACGAAAATATCTTACATTCCCCAGCTTCTTGGATATCTAGGTCATTTTATACCAGTTTTTGGTGGTACTATTAAAGCTGGCTTAGGTATATGTGGAGGCTGTTTGAAAAAACTTGATCAAAGTCGTATTCAAGAAGCATTAACGCATGTAGGATGTCTTGATCAACAAGAAAAATTATATGAAGCAGCGAATACAATATCTGAAAAGCTAACCATGATGTATGAATCACAACTTGAACGATTTCCAGCTTTGAAAGATGACGATGGCATCATGGAAAACAGCGTAAAGAAAGCATCTTGTTGTCATACTTGCTGTCAATCCTGTTGTAATTGTTGCAAAAAATCTAAAGCTTGGATTCCTAATGAACGTGAAAATTCCAATATGCAAAGTATTGTTGAATATGCATTTGACCTTCTAGTTAATAGTCTTACAGATCTCGAAGTTTCGAAAGTGAACGCTGTTGCTGATTTGAATGACTTTTTCATCAATTCGATATGTCATTTATCTTATCGACCGAAGATCTACTGTCATATTACTACGACAAAAATTCAACCAAAAGATACTACGAATGAAGAAGCTCATTGGAGTACATATGATTTCTTTCGAGGACCTGGCATTCGATTTAAAGCTGATGATATTAGAGTTGATAAGCATATGGACGTAACAAAATTTGGATTCCGTGAACCTTCATGGGAAGAAATTCGTTGGTACAAAAATAATCCAAATAAGCTAAATGACTTAGGCCTCAACAAATATAATAAAAACTAAAACTGTATAATAAACAGTATTGAAACAAAGAGCAATTTTTATTCACGATGACATGTTTTATGAGTATGAGCGTGATTTTCTCACTCTTTATATGGTTTCCATTTTCAATACAAATTCGTAATAACTCTATTGAAAAATATAATAATGACATTGTCAAGCATTGCTGCTATAGTTCACTAATAAAATGGGTTCCCTTCATACGCCATATGCATTACAAATGTAGGCAAAGGTTCCATAAAAGGCATAATGGCTTGCAGTTCTTCGTCTGTATATTTTTTCATAGGTAAACTGTCGCTTGTTAGTGGTGCAGGTGTTGATATTGGTTTTTGAGTTACCTGACGACGAAGAGAAGCCAAATCTGCACTAAATTTACTTAAATCGTCATCATATTTGTTGATTTTCTTTCGTAAATCAGTAATTTCTTGCTCTTTTCTTTGCTCAACAAGTTTAAAACGATCATCAACTGCTTGTCGGTCCGGCTTTATTTGATTTAAGTTATCAATTTGGTTTCGAAGATGTTGAATTGTATCTGTGTAATCTTTGAATCCTTCTACTGTACTAGGCACACTATTGTCATGAAGTCCTGACTCTACGTTAGGAGTTAATGAATTATTCTTTTGATTTTTTGATGTTGCCTTCTCGGTATTGCTAGATTGTGGAGCCGCTGTTGTTTGATTTGATTTCTTCATTGATTGTGAACGTTGGCGTTTGGATGGATCTATCACTCTCTTATCATCTTTTTCTGTTGGGTTTAAATTTGCGATTGCGTCACGAATGAGTTTTTCGACTTCTGCACGCGAAATCGTTTTCGGCGATCCATCATTAACTCGGTGCTCCCACTTTTCAAGATTATCACGAGTATCACGACCTAGTTTTTCAAGGGGATTTTCTCTGTTCGTAGTTTCTTTTTCATTTGCTTTAATTGCCGCACCTAATGTTATTTGTTTACCTTCTACTGGTATCGCGTCATATGATCGATGTAGATGAGAACTATTGTCACACAGACTTTTTCTAGCAGCTGACGTTGGAATTTCTTGTTCACTGTGTCGTTTATCCCTTGTAGAAGCATTTATCTGTTGCCAAAGTAACTCAGATTCACCCTTCATTTCATGTGTTCCTTGAATTTCTCTTTTGTCGTATTCTTTCTTCCATAAATATTGTTGTTTTCTGATTTGTTCTTGGTTTTCTTTCAATTGGCGAAGTGTTTCCGGCAAATTAAGCAGGAAAGTATTGCTTTCATTTATTTTAGCTAATGTTTTCATTCTGTCAATAAGTTCGTCAAACTTCTTCAGAATTTCGTCGAGTCGATTTCTCTCTGGTATTTCAGGTTGATTCCAAGGTCTAGATATTAAATAATTCTAACATAATTGAGTTTATCAACAGGTTTTATGGGATGTGAAATAGATGAGGGACAAGAAAAAGTGGAAGTCATGATAATAAAAGAGTTCATTCTGTACTGCTTTGTGTTGTACGTGACTAAGAGAAAAACTCTTTTAGATAGTATAGATTTCAATAATGTTTCAGGATATCCACAATATAAAATTCTGAATCAGAATGATCTTTATGATTTCAGAATAAGAGGCTCTTTTATGGTAAATTCTTACTGTGCCCATGGTTCAATTTGAGTAGTAATCGGTATTTGATCATCTTTGAAATTGTTCAATGTCGGATTTCTACAATGAAAATAAATATAATGAGTGAGACAATTCAATACATTACTTTTCTATATGGCCATTGTGCTTCACTCGAATCTTAATTGGATGTATACGTCGCATATATTTTCTCTATGAATGAATCACACTGAAATTTGTTACATTGATCAATGGTTTAGAAAAATACTTCTATTCGTCCAAATTGGCATTGCAATTGTTTTTTGACGTTTTCCATTTCCTCACATAGTGACCTATATTGTTTTTCACCTAATTCAATTATTCTAAGAAGAAAAATTGTTCAACTAATCCTAACATCACCTTGTTTTCTCCTGAAAAACATACACTTCAAGTAATGCTTCTTCAAATTTAAGTTGATTTGTACGTCCGATTTCAATATTCATGAGTCGATTTTCGTACTCAGCCTCCGTTAAAATGTGTCCACTTTTATTTATCTATATATAGAAGAAAAACACAAAATCACCATCGGTTTAACAACCAAAAAAAAAGAACAACGCACTAAACCCGCCCTGCGTAAATGTTGTCGAATACGATCTCTTGTAAAGTATTTTTGCAGATATCTATCAGTAAGAATGCAGTAGGGTCTATGTGATTTCAAAAATTATTCGAAATACTTTTATTATCTTCACTTTTACTTAAGAAAATTAAAGACTTACGTTGCTGGTGGCATTAGTGAAGTTGACATTGCTTGTTTAAATGGTAACTGATCGATTGTGATTTTTCTTAAAGTCAGGAAAAAATTTAAGTTGTGAAAATGAGTAAAAGCGCTGCAAACAAGACTTGCAACGACGAAGAAAATTTTCTCATGTCCTCTACTATTTAACATAGACAACACATTTTCTGTTTTCTGTTTTTGCCATGACTACAATTTTACTTCATAATTTATGTGAAAAAATCCAGACTCGGTTGCTCGCTTTTTTCTTTTTCTTCCGTCTCTTATTCACTAAGTTCAAATGAATTTCTCTACATCATTGAATAAAATACAGGAAACCAAAAGAGAGCAAAGAACGAGAAACGACTGTTAATTTAACGGGTGGGCTATAAAGCATTGCCCTCTTAGTATGCTTAAGCTTTCTGCTCTATTATTCATGTAATTAAAACACTTTTGTGAAACACAACCTGAAAGGTGCCCCAATCTCCCCCAGCCCGTTACCGATAGGGGATTTACCCATCACAGACCGTTACAGAAAGGTACTGTCCCTATTACAGACCACTAAACATAAACTGTGTCGAAGTCGAACAAGGAGGAATGTCGAGGCGTTCAGAGTAGGAAGTTGGATTCCTTCCACGTATATTTTAATTAAATGATTATCTCATTACGATATAATTAGTTAATTACCAATCAAATGCCCTAAAAGACAGACGTTGGAACTATCACAAACGGGTTAGCAACTTCTGGGAGGATAGAGAGAAACAGTTAGGATATACCTTGATGAATTCTGGTGGAAGTCGTCGTACGTTCAAGGCCCACATCATGTACAATATTAGTAAGTATATGACCTATTTCAGTTTTCCACTTGTAGATGGTGCATTAAAGTATAATGAAGGAAAAGTTCAGAAATATATAGCCTAAAACGTTTTGATCAGAATTAGCAGCTACATCGTGTTTCACACCTTAATCTCAAAGTGATTGTGCTAATAGCTTTTTCATATCAAAAGGTGGCGCTTTAAATTCTCTACAAAATCGTATATGACTAAGGCCAAAAACTGTTTAAGGTAGATTTGAAAAAAAAAATGAAAAGTAAAGACACAAAGAAAAATGTAAAATATAACTGGTCGGACATAATAAATGGCCGCACTTTGTATCTCATTTTCATTTATTCTTCCTATTAAATAACAGAATATACCAAAAGATGCAGCGTGAAAAATCCTACAATTTACATTAGACCGGTTATTTTATAGTTGTACTTTTCAACTTCGAAATGGACTAAATCGTGAGTTATCAAATTTCGACGGTGCGGCAATGATATTTTTTGGTTCAAGACGAATTCGTTTTTTTTTTATTGCATCTTGTTATTGCCTGATATGTTGTATTAAGACAAATACAAGTAGCGCTCATCCTATGGATTCGCTGACCCTTTTATGAAAGAATAAAAATGGTACTTCATTGTGAATTACAAAAGCAGTCTATGATGAACTTGTAGGGAGTTTGTTTCGGAAGATAGTTATGCAACAGAGTAGCTAATTCAGTCGTGATTTATCGCCTTATTCAACAAGTAACGCTACCTTAGTGTCGCTAACCCTCTACTAAACGGATATGAACATTTAAAAAATAAAAAACGCTTACGTGAGACACTTCAGATAATTCCCTGGTCGAACAATACAGTTTGTATATGGCCGTGAAACGTTAAATACGGCCACTATCTGATGACTGTATTCAATCGCCCGGATTATAGCTTGGTAATAATTTTAACGGAAAAATTGACTGATAGCTAAGCTTCGATAGAAAACCTACTTGTAAGTATCATCAAGCAATATTTTTTAAGTGCTATTTATGGATACAAAATGACTAGAGTGAAATAAGGTGCGTCGGAACTAATAAAGATAGAACAACGTTCAGAAAAATTTCAATAAGCTCGATATAAAATAAAGAAAAACAGCCATCCAAGAGGGCTATCATCAAAATACTTCGTTTCCGTGATCCTGTAACTCAAACTAGTCTTGACACTATAGAAACCTAACAGGAATCCACACTCATAGATTACAGACCTAATCAAATCCTGTTTTTTTATTTCGACTTCAGTTCGATTTATCTAGATTTTTGCTCAATTTCATTTGAGCTCATTTCGATTCGGTTCGTTCTCGCTCCGTGATGCAAATATAAGCATTCCAATGTGTATGTTTAAAGATAAAAGATTCTGAGACTTACTTGATTCAATTCAAATCCCACTCTCAATTCAAAAAACAACTAAACTTATTAATACTTTTTCGATATATATAAATTTCAGATATTTTAAGCGAGCTAGGCAAAGTGTTTCATGGTGGTGTTGCACAAAAGCTAGTAGATTGACGCCATTTTCGACAATTGTTGCAACTTTTCTAATCTAGATGACGTGTACATATTCTGAAAGTTGTCAAACAGTGTAGTCTTAATTAGAATGGCTTTTCTAAGTGAGCGGCTAGTCGTTCGTTGGCACCCCTATGGGGCGCCAGCCACGGCTAGCCATTTCCACAAAATCCGCAATGCGTAAAAAAGACCATCAGTAGTTACTCCTGTAACACCTTGAATATAGACACAATATATCTATCATTTTCATCATCACTGAGCCGCACACTTTCGAAACAGTACATTATGCAACAGTCTCTAACGGAAGGTGCGATGTACTAAATTTTCTGAATTCATTATGAACTAGATCGAACTGGTGAAATCACAAAGCATTAATTGCACGCCTAATTTAAATCAGTTTTTTTCCTGGAATCAAGAAGTTGATTAGTTAAGGATACTACTTTCAAATACCCATCTGCAAAAGAAAAATACTTTCAATCGAATTTTTAGTTACTCATAAATTTCCTACATTTTAATAAGTAGCTCTATTTTTCGAACTGTGCTGTAGATCTCAGACCGCTGATGTTTGTTTACCGAAAAATTAACTAGGCTACTTTGAAAAGTTGAACTCCGATTCGGATTCCCCGATCCCGAGTACCCTTGGTCAAACTTTATAAAGAAGCATCTTTTTCCTAAAAAAATATTTCAGGGTCGTAAAAAAGTGAAAACTCAAAAAATGAAAAAACTGCTCTCGAATTCGGATTCCCCGACCCCGATTACCTTTGGTAGATCTTTTTCGGAGAGCCGGCGCTGAAATTTTCATTGGTTTAGTGGATACTGAAATCTGATTGGTTTGTCAAACAAACATACATACAAACTTTAAAGATATTTAAGCTGCGTATAACCCTTTCTTTTAGAAAAGGGAATAAAACACATCAAAGTATGCAGCGTGAAAGCTCTACAATTTAAAAGGAACAATTATGAAAGGCGGGTGTGGATGTGGATGTGAGTATTAGCAAAGAATACGCCTAAACTCACATCCACATCCTCTCTCACACCCGACCATTACAGAGACCACAGAAACCATCACAGACCGTTACAGAGAATTCCGCAAACCATCACAGACCGTTACAGAGAAATTAATTAATTAATTAATTAACCAATTATCCAATTGATTAATTTCTCTGTAACGGTCTGTTGGGCAGGGGCGGGGGAGGGGTTCAAATTTCTACTCTATATACTTCAACACTCCTTTCAGATCGTGTTTCACAAAAAGAATCTTGTCTGACAAGCAAGAAGAACAAGAACCTGAACAGATCGAAGTCAAGATCGTCGACTATAGCGTAGTGTAGAATATTTCAATTGTTCGAATTGCTTGATCTTCACTGTATTCTTTGGTACTTGCTATTTGAAATATCAAGATTTCGTGAGTTTCTTGGATTCTTACATTTTCTTCGCATGGTCAATTTCTTGATCGTGACGATATTTCTTATTCTCGAAGAAACCATTTCAATAACTGATAATTTCAAGGCAAAGAAACATTATTTCTTTTCGCAATAATAGCTAGCGATGCAATGCAGCGTGAAAGTGCAATAGCTGATGACTATCGGAGTTACACATTACAACATGGAAAGAAAGATCAAGTTGAATTTGCATTACAAAATATTGAACGAAAGTAAGATTCATATCTTTCTATTCTTTTTTTTTCTTATGACAATTGCAATTTCTTGTTAAAGACTAATTGATTTGAAAGAACGAATACATAATATTAATACTAATAATCAAGTATTAGTAAGTTCTTTTTTCAACATATTTCCCTTATTTAACTATTCTTTGTTATAGAATTATGATCAACAATGTTTTTCACCTGATGACTGAAATTAAAGAAAAATCTTTGTTTAGATTTCCTCAACAATCTACACGACAATGCAGCGAAAACAATCTTTATCAGAAAAATTCTCTGTTTGTATCTTAACTTTTTAGGTATATATATATAGTCGGCAACAAAAGTTTACGGCACTTTTATTTTTATTTTTTCTCTATGAAAGATCACACGATAATAGCATCCGAATAGTGCTTTCGGTAGCTCTCAGAGTGGACTAGAAGAATGATGTGTAGCGATATCTGCAAGGCAATTTTTTATTTGTTTATGAAAAAAGTATTTTTTTTCTCCAGTGATCAAAAGTTTAAGGCACCTTTTGGCATGATGGATATATCTAGCGAAGAAGTACATATACAATTTTTTTCCTATCTGTTTTTTACTTTTTACGATATTCCCTGTTTCTCTCTTTATTAATCAAGCCATTAATGGGCAAGACGCCGATTGATACATTTATTCGAGCTCAGGCGGTGGCTTTACATGGTGCTGATCTCAATCAAGTCGAAATTTCAAAACAACTCAAAGTTTCGCGATGTTGTGTATAAAATGCTATCAAGAGTTCAAAGAATATGGTAGACTCGATGATTTCAAACGTTCAGGACGCCCAAAAAAATGAATGGTCGTAGCATACGTCACTTGAAAAGATTAGTGAAAGGGAATTCCCGTCTCAGTGGAAGCAAAATAGCTTCAGATTTAAACAACAGCTTACCAAAACCAATCTCGGTACAAACAGTACACCGGTATCTCAAAAGTTTCGCCTTTCAATATGTGGCAAAAATACAAACACCGTGGTTGAATGCTAAGTATCGACAACGACGCGTTGCCTGGTGCACAAAGTATTCAAGTTGGACATGTGATGATTGGAGAAATGGAATTTTTCTTTGATGAATCTACACGCTTTGTTTTAAAACGAAAGAATCTCTGCAAAATATGGCGTTTGGAAAAGGCAAAGCTTCTTCCGAAATGTTTGTAGCAAACCAACGTAGGCGATGGCGGTAAAATTGGAATATGGGATGGTATCTCCGGCTTTGGCACAACAGCAGCTAAGATTTATATGGAAAATATGAATGGTCATTTAAATTGTGATGTATTACAACACGAATTAAAGCAACTCATCACAGAAATTCCTAACAAAACCGAAATGTTCTTTCAGCAAGACTTGGCCCCCTGGCATACCTCAGATACAGTCAAGAAGAAAATTGCTAAAGTGAAGTTAAATGTACTAGATTGGGCTCCAAAGAGTTCAGACTTAAATCCAATAGAAATGCTATGGCCAATTTTGGACAAAACACTGGCTTCCAAGCCAATTTATGCAAGACAGGGCCTGTAGGACCGTCTTCAGGAGGAATGGAGCAACATTGATCAGAATTTATGCATTAAGTTGACTGAATCAATGCCTGAACGAATACGAAAATGTTTACAAGCCAAAAGTGGACATTTTTTGTGAAATGAAATTCTTTTTTTCTAAGGTTTTTGAAAAATCAAGTGAACATATGAAAGGTGCCTTAAACTTTTGATCACTAGAGAAAAAAAATACGTTTTTCATAAACTAATAAAAAATTGTCCTTCAGATATCGCTACATATCATTCTTCTAGTCCACTCTGAGAGCTACCGAAAGCACTATTCGGATCGATTCGGATGCTATTATCGAGTGATCTTTCATAGAGAAAAAGTAAAAATAGACAATTTCGTAAACTTTTGTTGCCGACTATGTAATTATATATGTTTTTAAATTATATTTGAGATTATATTGTTAGTTTTATTCATGTTAAGCTGTATTATTATTACTACACTGACAAAAAATATTGCACAGAGTTAAGTCTTAAGTCAAAATGAAAATGTTAAAATTTTGAAATCGCGTTTCTAGCCAATGCGTCTCCTTTCCCGTTGACAGGTTGTATCATTGGCTGGCAAGACCATTGCACCGTTTTGTCTGAACAGGCGAGATTTCAATTTTATAATGAGTTTATGCATCCACATAAGACAAACTATTGGTAAAACGAGAGGTACCAAGTACACAAGAAAATTAAACGTATCTGAGTGTGCAAGAAGAAAATTTGGACCGATGTAGATTTGTCCCAGGTGGTCGATAGATAATGGAATCCAAGCAGCAAGATAAACAAAAGAAATCATTCCTAATTGTAAAGCCAGCTTTTTTTGTTTACGCCAATTATTCTGAACACGACCGACCACCATCGAACTTTGATGAATAACTCGTACCACAAGAGCAAGATTGAAAATAGAAATAATCAACACTGGAAAGGTAACATTAAAGAAAAGATCAAATGTACCCCAACTTGTCCTTAAATAACAGGGCAAACCGCATAAAAGACTATCAAAATATCTTGTATTTTCACACATTGGACTAAAAATCACGACGATACAATAATAAACCGGTGGCCAAATCATACATAAAGCTAAAGGAGCTATGCGAAGTAATCGTCGCTTTTTAGCCCCGAGATTTCTAAGAAAGCCACTGTGAAATATAAGTAGGTGGCGTTCAATAGAGATCCATTCCATTAGAAAGCCATTAATGACATTTAAGGAAAATTCATACCAAATCCACCAAGTACAATAAGCAGAGGTGGCTGGTTGAACAATGCCATCCAAACGATAGAAATCCATCGGCATTGGAAGATCAGTCGTCACTTGAACAAAATTAACTACAAGTAGAACGAGTATCGAGTAATTGTGATCTTTTATGGGAGTGTTGCGATTCCAACCAAAATAAGCAAAGATAAAAATCGAAACCACAATTGATGGAATTGCAAATGCAATTAATATGGCGAACTTGGCCGAATATGCCACTGAATAATTTAGCATATTGCTTGTATCGTTCGTTGACATCGCTTTTATAAAACGGGAAAATGTTGTTTTGCTTTATAGTTTATCTAAAGAAAGAATCATAATCAACGCGCTTACTTAGCTATTAATACCAAGATGTTTTTGAAGACTTTCTTCTAGTCACATTCTTCTTCTGAATAGAAATTCAATTATACTCTCTCTCTGTTATACAGAAAAAGCATTAAGAAAAGAAAGAGATAACTGCTGTAAATAGCATTTCATTAAATGTTTATTTCAAACAGAAATAAAACGAGAGAGATTCGAGCTTTTGTTTCCTGCCTGAAACAGATCATCAGAAATTACATTGTAAAAGATTTCGAGAAACAGGATAGGTGATGTTGAACAATGCTGCTGAAGTAAAATTGCTGATGTTACGTGACGTGATCGTCAAGATGAAATATTATGATTATATACACTATATATTGTCGTTGTTGTTAGATTGAAGTAAATAAGATAAATTAAAAAAGGGATATGAAGAGGGCAAATTTTTAACAAATGAATAAATAGCTATCAATATAAAGGTGTAAGTATATATATATATAATTAGTGGTATCTATCATCACCTTTTCAGAACGGTCGTTTCTTTCTTGGCGCGATTTCATCGACTCAAACGATGCATCCAGCAACATGTCTTATGCATATTTCATTTCGAACTGCTTAAGACCAAAAATAGCAAAGCAAATAACCCTGTAGGATAAGCTCTGACCAACTCGCAATTACGACCAGTTTCACACTATAGCGTTCCTTGATTTCACTCGAAATTATTGATTCAAGAACTTATTCTACATAGTTACGTACACTACATAAAATCCGTTTTCTGGGAAACGAACAGGAGGCATCCGGGTTTGTCACTATATGAAACCCTTTACAGGTTTCCGGGAAAAGGTTTCCGAGCATTTGGAAACTTATCTGAAACCGTCACAACCAATCAAGCAAGCTGACGATTCTGAAAACCTAATGAAGGTTTCTGATACTTCCGGAACCTTTTAAACGTTTTCCACAGCTATAAACCAGTCACCGATTCACATAGGTATCTGTTAGCGTCCATGATAAATCACTCGGACGCTCACTTAGCATTCTATTGCGCCTTCTAGTCTAATTGACTTAGGATAACTGCCCGGATAGCAGGAGGTGTGGGTTCGATCCCCACGAAGGTCAGTGTTTTTTCTCTCTTTCCATTCTTTCACTGTATGTCCATCAGAAGCTAACAGTATCCGACACTGCCAAATTGATTTTTCGTTTGAAATAGTATTTTAACAACACGCATCTAAAGGTTCTCAAATCCATCGTAGTCACGAAGCCTCCATGAATCTAAAAGCTCAAAGTCCTCAATTCAGCCTTGCTCAATAGGTCTTCATCACCGCCACTGTTATTGTCTTCCAATTAAGACTTCCGATGCCTGTTCGAACCCTATAGTGCCCCGCTATGGCTATCTATAAAAGTCAGGATGCTTGCTAAAGTGAGAGGCATCCAGTCCTAAACTCCTAAAGTCAGTGTTGAAATCAGCCAAAGTCTTGAATCATCCAATATTTTAATCTCAGAAAGTCATAAACTCTGTAAGTTCCCCTAAGCCAAATGTTTGCGGCCAGTCGAGATCTGCGAATATAGCATTCCGCCAGAATTCATTTTATAAACCTAAATGGAAAAAAAATACATATGACTGAAAAGATAAACTCAGCATCTCGTCTTCTACTCAAAATTCTAAATGCAGACAAATAATATATCTCATTAAAGGAATCAAAGTCATCATATTATAATTCATTTCATAAGTCTGAAGGATGAAAAATAATATATCTTATTAAATAAAGCAAAGTCATCATATTGTAATTGATTTGATAGGTCTAAATCGAGAGAAGAAGATTATATATGATTAAAGAATAGAAACTCATCGTCTCGTCTTCCATTCGAAAATCTAAATGCAGAAAAATAATATATCTCATTAAAGAAATCAAAGTCATCATATTATAATTCATTTCATAAGTCTGAAGGATGAAAAATAATATATCTTATTAAATAAAGCAAAGTCTTCATATTGTAATTGATTTGATAGGTCTAAATCGAGAGAAGAAGATTATATATGATTAAAGAATAGAAACTCATCGTCTCGTCTTCCATTCGAAAATCTAAATGCAGAAAAATAATATATCTCATTAAAGAAATCAAAGTCACCATATTATAATTCATTTCATAAGTCTGAAGGATGAAAAATAATATATCTTATTAAATAAAGCAAAGTCATCATATTGTAATTGATTTGATAGGTCTAAATCGAGAGAAGAAGATTATATATGATTAAAGAATAGAAACTCATCGTCTCGTCTTCCATTCGAAAATCTAAATG
>CAJNYU010002448.1:0-15725 GCA_905331475.1 Rotaria socialis | reverse complement strand
TTCATACTGACAAGTATAATTAGACTTCAAAAAATATTTGACAGTAATAGCTCAAAGAGAGGCGCAATTTCTCGAGAGCATTTTCGTATAATCGATCAATCTGAATATCCCAGTTCTAATGATGGTTCGTTCTTTATGTGAAGTAAAATTATTCTTAAATGTTTACTAAAACATTTATAGTTTAACTCTGTGCTATCATAAATTGACAAATTATAATTTTTAAAACTCGTTTCCGACATAAATTAAAAAGAATGCTTTCACACTATAATTGCTTTACTTACTCGTCCAACTTCACATGTTAAATAAATTTTTCAGTAACTTGTCAGGTTGATCTGTTTGATCACAAGTCAGGTCCAGCGATCGTCATCCATTGGTAACGATCGGAATGATTGCATGTTCTACTAAACGATGATTATGTAAGGTTCGTTTGTGTTGTAACAATACGTTTATCGGGCGTTTATAGACTACAAATAGCGGGTCCGTTACAGAATTTAAATCACCATCAACAGAAATCCAACTGTCATCTAAATAACAGCCAAGATTATCAAAAGGCCATTTGCCATTACAACTGAAAGAACTCATTTGCCATCCGTGTTCCATTTCTTGAGGAAAACAAAACGAAAAGTGAAGATCCTTCAAAGCAGGTAAATATGTAGAACTACAAAATTCCTGAAATTTGCCAACATGATCCAGTGCTGCAAGAAAGAATAAACAACAGAATTAATAGTAAGGTAAACATATTCGAAAGAAAATAGATCAGATATTCTTTAGATATTGTAAATTATGAAAAGAATGACTATATTCAGAACTATTAATAGATTGACGATAAAATAGCTTAGCAACTATTTCATAATAAACTTTTATGTCTTAACTTTATTTAATGATTCTATCTACTATCATAAGAAATCAATGAAGGGATGATAACTTACTACGATCATACAAATCAACAAATATCAATTTTTCAAGTAAAGGCATAGTTAACGAGTCCATCAGTATAACAGCATCCTTAAGATTGATATAACGAAGGACTAAAGATCGTAATCGAGTACCATCAGCTACTTTGCGTAGCTCATGTTCACAAAGTTGAATATTGGATATTGGTTTATATCGATATAGTGGTAGAGCAGTACGCATTTCCTCATTAGTTACATTTAAGTGCTCGGTTGCAGGTAGAGCGCCACGTTTTAAAAGAAGAGTAAGTTCACTAGGTTGTTGAATACTTAATGTTAGTTGAACTGTATTTGGCCAATATAAAGGTTGCATATTATGTAAAACTTCTATTACTCCGCTTGGATAATGATTATGACCTGCAAACAAAATTAATATATAATAGTAATAATACCGAACTAAAAAGGCTATTTCAAGTCGTACATTCTAAATTAAAAACGTTTTCCATGTTTCAGTATTTGATAAACAACATTTTTATCATAAGAAGGACAGTCAATTATACTAATGAAATGAAACTTTGACCACTGATTCAGTATTGAAATAGGGCAGCATTTGTGTCTCTCAATTATCTACTACTACGTATATACAGAAAAGAGTAAATTGCAAGGGGGAAACAGCGTACCTCTATACTTCTGAAGTACAGAAGTACGAAGAAGTACCTAGAAGTACCAAGAAGTCCCGAGAAGTACCTAGGAGTCCGAAGAAGTATGAAGAAGCACGGATATATGCCACAAAATACCAAGTAATAATTAGTGTGGGTGTGGGTGAAGAAGAGACCCAGATCCAGATCCAGATCCACACCCACACCCACATCCATTGCCACACCCATACCCACATCCACACCCACACCCACACTCTGATAGGACGAGAGGAAAGAACGAGTAGATAGAATGGTAGCCGTCTTGAGATAGTCATTCATATCCTGAAGAATATTCGAAACGCGTCGCTTATTACAATTTTTTACTGTTATTTATTTATTTATTGTTAAAATTAGATAAAATTACACTAAAAATTTTAAAAATATTCTATTAAAATTCATTGAAAAACAAGTTTGCTCTCGTCTAAACCTAAAAAATAGCTATGTTCTCACCAAAAATAGTTCACTTTTTACTCAACTCCTAAAACAAGCTCATTTTCTCTCATATCTTAAAACAAGCTCATTTTTCTTTAAATCTAAATATTTAAAAAACACAAACATTTATTACTTTTTCTTCTAAAAAGCACATTTTTTCATTAAACAATTTCATATTTTCTTTGCTCACACAAAACATAGTTATTTATTTATTTATTAAACTTTCTGCTCTTTCCACTAAAACACACAAACTAAGGTCAATTTTTCTCATTAAAAACAAGTATTAGAACTTTGCTCAAGTTTTCTTCTTAAAATTTACTCTAAGTCATTATTTTCTCTAACTTCACCAAAATTTGCGTTTTTTGACTTGAAATTCGTTCAAGTTCATTTATTTTTTCTTAAAAGGTTCAAAAAAGTTCAAAAGTTAATTATCTTATTTTCAAATATTAAACGAAACAAAAAACATTTAAAAAGAACTAAAAATTATACAAAAAAACTAAATTTAAACTTAAAACTAAAACCAAAACAGAATTTATTTATTTTTGCTTTTTTCTAAAGAATCCATGATCAATTTTTCATATTTATTTATTAAAATATATTTATTTCTTTATTTATATACGTATCTGCCATCTAGTATACATACTTCCATTGTTAATTCGATCATTTTCTTAAATCACACCCACACCCACACCCAATTGTATATATCTATATAATAATTTACTTAGATGAAAATTAAACTTGCCTCTCAACGAATTCTACCATGATACCTGACCATAAAGGAAGATAAGCAAACCATTTATAAAACAGCTGTACAATCTTGGTTGCAAAAAGTGGATTAGTTGGTTTTATCTCCAAAGGTTCTTTATGAATCAGTTCTTTGAGACTTGGTATTCGATCACATGCTTTGACATTAAACGGCGATTGGTGAATTATTGCATCGGTCGTAATATCGATCTCATCGAGAAAATGTGGTGTATCATCATCGTTTTCATAATCATCTAAGTATTGTTCTACAGGAAATTCATAATCATTTGATTTACTTAAAAGTGAAGATAATATTTGTGCCGATTGTCCATTATAAGGATCGACATAAACATTCATGATTTCTTCAAACAAATCGAATGTACCATCCGCATTGTGACACTTTAATAGCACAGCAAATAATGTCATTATTTGGCAACGTGCGTCTTTTGCTTTTTCTAGTTTATGGAGACTTCTGGAAAATGCCTTCATTACGTGTGCATAGCAAAGTCGCACAAATGTCATGTTACGTAATTGAGATGAGTCATATGCAAAATTCAGAGTATTAAAGCAACGACGAAGATGATGTTTAATAACCAGGACGATGTTTCCGGCCTCCGGAAATGAGTGGATTTAATTGGAACCGGTCAGAAACAGGCAGGAAACGCACCGGAACGTGCAGGAAAATGCCGGATATCGCCGGACCCTGGAAGCAGTATTCCGGGACGGATTTCTCCGGATTTTCCCGGTGATTTCCGATGATTTCCGGCGGGAACCAACCGGAACTTGGCGTAATTTACAGGAAAAATCTGGAGATTTCCTGGTCCGGAATACTGCTTCCGTGAAATCGCGGGAATGCGCGGGAACCGGCCGTTTCCCGGGCCGGTTGCTTTGACCTGGGTACTCTCGGTGTTGAACGAACTGAGTACACTATTTAATTTAACTGGAGAGAAATCAATAACCGCAAAAGATGGACGTGCTGTTTTGGAACGTAGCTCAAGTTTACTGCGTACACAATTGAAGTATGAAGTGATGGAAGCAACTGTGTGGTCACAAAGAGGAGCCCCATCAAGTGGTAACGTATTGGAAGGATCTTCTCCAGCTTTGAAAACCATCGAGTAAAAGTATATAGGGTTTTGGTCCATGAGCTTTTTAATAACAGAGCCAGTCGTATCAATATGTAAATAAGAGTAGCTTTCGGTTTTGCAATACTTGGCAAAATGGTCGAGTTGTGGTTCAGTGTAAAAGTGCACTGTGAAGGGTCATTCTCCAGTTGTTTGCACAAAGCCTATATAAAACTCGTAAAAATTATCTTGTATATTGAAATCCAATTTCTTGTAGGGATTTCCGAGAAGCGCTCTGCATCATAGATGGAACCGGTACCGGGAACGATCCGATCCGGTCCGAACTTTAGACCGGCTGATATGCCGATCTGAAACCGGTCTACCAGTCTGAATCCAGTCTAGCGGTTTATAATGGCTTTTTTTTCGTCATCCACCATCGAAGGTAATTTACTCCCAACATGGATAAGTTTAGTCTTTTCTGCTAAAAGAAAAGCTTTGGAAGGAAAAATAGAATACCATGGAATTTGACTAAACGTAATTTGGGTCGATGAATCCAAAAGAAATACGAGACATCATTTTCATCAAGTATATCGATTTTTCTATCTCAAAATAGTTGTTATTAAAAGTAAGCCATGTGAAATACATTCCATACTAGGAAAGTAATTTTTTCCATAGAGCATCGATGAAATTCGAAACGAAATATGCAATATTCATTTTTTTAAACAATGATAGTTTTCTTTCTCTGCTAATCTCTTCTTATAGCTGACCGAATAGGAAACATGACTATTCACAAACAATATCGATTATTTTATGCAAAATACTTCATATCAAAACAGAATAATCAAAATATATATGTCGTTATCGAAAATCAATTTTTCATGCAGACATCATAGTATGTGAAAAGAAAATATGAATAACCCAGTTCTACGAAGAATATCACATTTTTCGTAATATAATTATTCATACAAAAGGGTGTGGGTGTAGGCGTGGCTATCGATCTTCTGTTCACTGAGGTCCACACTCACACCCACACCTCAAAAAATGAGCTGAAGGACTTCATACATAGATACCTACTCCCTCCTTGATAGTTATGACCTTTACACTGAAACATATATTCATTCCATGCATATTTACAACTCAATATCTATGAGCTGTTGAAAAGACTCCCGATTTATTCGTGCACGTTTTTCTTTTCTTTTTTATTTAAACTTACCTTTATTTTCCTTCCTACATATTCACTATACGTTCCTCTTCATGTTTCAATTCATGTTTCTCCTCGATTTTCTCTTCTACCTATTTTTGCATCTTTTCATTATCGTTGTGACATACACATGTTTATTTCGTCACAACCTTTATATTATATTATTATGCTTTCATTCTCATGTATGTGCTTGAAAATGTCTTCCTCTCCTCTTCATTAAATATAACTCTTTAAGACGCTATATGATGTCAACATAACTGCCTTCATCACTTTCTCTTTTTTTCCTCTTATTTTCATAACCTTCTCGCTGATATGTTAACCCTACCATTTGGGAACAATAAACTTGATAGAATAGAATAGGGTCATGATATGTGAGCTAGTTATTCACTCTATTTCAGTTCAAGGTAAAGGTTTTCTAACATCTCACTCCATTTCTTTGAGACATTACCATACCGAAGGTTTGTTAGATTCTTCAACATTTGGCAAACTTTTTCATCGAAATACTTTGAGTCAATTGAAGAATTTCTACGTTTTCAAGGACATTATATTTCCGAAAAAATAATCCGACACACTGAAAAACCTTTGAACAGAGAAATAGGCTATCTCACACTTCGACTTTGAGAAAATTCACAACTTACTGTACATTTAACAATAATTCTATTGATTCGGAAGCTTCAAGTAGGAAAAGCAGTGTATTTTCTTTCACTCTAACCGAGATATACATATTGATTAAAACTGTGCTATAAATGTCCTGTCTGAAGATTTTTCAACAAAAACTCCGAAATTTACGCACTCGTTGTCTTGTAATGTATGTTGTACTTTTGCGCAAGCTGAAAACCTAATAATTACATGACACAACTTATACTATTAATTTCTTCATACCTATAAATTAAGATGTTTTCAAAAAACAAATATCGTTTGCTTAGTGGAACAATCATCTCGTTTTACACTATTTTTCTTCTCAAAAACGAAAGTATTATCCATTAGAGTTGACAGATGCAGCGTTCTTCTTATAGTGAATCCATGAGAAAAAGACAGCGATCCAATTCGCATAGCAGCAGCTAGCCGTTCGCCGGAGCCACTCATCACTACCCGCTGCTACAATCTACTAAACTCTTCGAAAGGGATATCATTGCCTATTTACAGTGGGTTCAATGGTATGGACGAATGCAGGAAGGCATTGCCGGTCAAGTCAGATGAAACTTTGAAGGTTATCGCTGGTTATTCTCACGTTAGTTTTAGATAATTTCAAGAGGCGGTCTCCAATTAAGAGAGAACGGTTGAGTACGTATCACGCATCGTCAAAAATATTTATGGCGAACTAACTCTGATTCCATGGAGAATACAAATATATCAGATAGGGGATATAACGTATGTGGTAGCATGCATTCATTACTAGCGTCTGTAGCAGTAAAAATATACCATACACTCATAAATATGGACTATAATGATAAAAACGACAGATTTTGAAGATTAATTAGATACCAAATCCTAATTATAATGATATCTAATTAGTGAAACTAGATTTTAATTACTGATACTTAGTATGAGTAGTGGTGAACAGAGGTAGTTGATCTGTATCAAAGTTTTATCTAACTAGTGCACCTAAGTGTTACTTTTTTTTCATATTTTATGTCTGTAATGGCGAGGGGGTACAGGGGAGCCGCCAAAACCTTGCACTTCAACTTACACTCACTATTTTCTTCGAAAATATATGTGAGTTTCACAAAACAGGAATGTAAGAATCGATCTCATGTAATTCAGCAGCGTTGATTGTTAACCAACGGCCGGTAACACTCTGTCAAAACTCTAAAGAATGGTGTTCACTATAGAGAGAGGTTCAGTTCTAGCCAAAATCACAACACGGGAATGGGGAAAACCGTCCACTGTACGGAGGTGTCCACTATGGAAAGTTTTACTGTGGTAGTTTTACCGGGTCATTTTCAAAAGAGATACTTTTTAGTAAAGATTTCCTGTATTTTGGTGAGTACAGCTATTAGAAATATTTTATGATTATCTAATCATTCCACGGTTACTTGAAGTTTTCTGTGAGTACTTAGGACTTCGTGTAAAAGAACAAAATTCAAATATTCATGATTCGAATCACGTTCTAATGATTAAATCTGATTAAAGGGCCTGTTAAAAAAAGTGAAAAAAAAATTCATAATTCCAATTTTTATTTTTGTTTTTGAAAAAGAAAATCGTTTTTTTATTAATCTAAATCAAAAAAAGGGGTTAGCAAAAACAAATTTAAAGTATTCATAATTCAAGCGGTATTATAGTTTTATTAGAATCTATTAAATTAAGCGAAGAGAAAATATTAGATATTTGATGCTGGGTGTTGCAATCACTTTTAATCTAGACGACATTAGATACTTGATTCTAATCTTGTGGTTAGCTTCAATAGAGATGGTAGATAAATATATGATATCTGGTTTTCTGATTACTTGCAATAGAAACAGTACGTAAATGTTTCCTATTCGTTTTTAGCTGAATTTGAAATGATACACAAAGATAGATATCTGATATCTGTTATCTTATGATAGTTTGAAATTACAGGTAGGAAGTAAATATCTGATATCTGCTGAGAATTTGAAATTATAGGATACTAGATTCTAATGGAATTCGCTAAAATTTTTATCGATTTCAGATTTGCAGAATTTTTCAAACTTTTGCGCTTTGAAAATTTGAAATTGAGAAAATTTTGACACGCTTATTCTAAAATTAGTAACAGTTTAAGATTTGGCACTGTATGATAATAAACAACATCAAGACATTGTCGATACTGGATCTGTAGTCACCATTATTAATCAACAATTATTAGAAACGATTTATCACACGGAATTTGTTTACAAAAAGAAATTACACAAATCAGCTAATTGTACGTCTACTAATATTATTGGTGAAATTCAACTTGAAGTTAAAATACAAGGACATAAAACTTTAATTATACCGGATGTTGCAATGAATCTTATTACTGATTTATTACTTGGAAACGACTGAATTATGCAAAACAATGTTATTATTGATTCATTACAACGGCATATTACTCTTATTGATAAGAACCGCCGCGAATTAGCAACAGCTCCATTCGTTCAACCTTAAAATATTCAATTTAGCGCAACTAATCGTCAATGAACACTATCAAAGAATACTCAATTGGGACATATTTCATAGCAGGCTGAATTAAATAATCATATTATTTTACCGGTGTTACCAGAAGATGCCAATTATCAACAAACACGTTTTAAATCATTTATTTATAAGAGGAACAACACTCGCAAGAGTGGTTTCTGTGATTCGTTAGTCCATGAAAAGAGAAAGGTCCGATTTACGGACTTTACCTGTGAAACAGAACGTCGTGAAGAACAACAACATCAATGTTATGATTGCCAAGAACAATTTTTATCACGCAAAAATTTACAACAGCATTTGCATCAGAAATGTTATCCATCAGAAGCTTCATTAGAAAATGATACTATAAATATTTTAGATGAAGAAACATTGAATTATAATGATAGAGAAGAGGGTCATGTACGAGATGAAGCTTCAAATGAAATTGAAAACGTATCTGATGATGGCATTCAACAAGATACAATGAACGATCAAAATCAACAATATATAAATCATAAACCATTAACAAGAAATCAACGACAAAACCGCAAACATAGAGCTCAAAGATATCGATATAAAATCATGCGAAAAATTTAACGTAAATTTGCCATTACAGGTATTTGAAAAATCTTAATATTTATGGATATTCCTTACGTGAACATCAATGTCGTCGGAAGCACGTTATTCTTGGGTGTAAAGAACGAACGAATGCAAAACAGCGTTGACGAAACATTACACAATGGCATATTTACGGAAAAACATTATTATAATATGCGCAAGAAATTACGTCCAGACATGGGCAGCGAACCCACTAGGCTTGGGGAGGCTCAAGCCTCTCCTAAAAAACGGACAAAAAGGCTTAGGGAGGCTCATTTAATTTGAAAAAAAGTTGTAGATCTCATCTTTAATGTAGACACGATTGGCAAAATTTCGATCGATTGTTCTTTAATACTTAATCTATTGTTCATGAAGATTAACAAAATGATAAAAAAAACTGCTAAAAAAAGGCAAATACGACGCAGAATCTTGGTTGGTGACAAGTATCGCATGAATTTTTAAAATGTATGTTAGGGTGATCAGTAGAAAATGTTGTTTTGGTTGTATTTAGTGGTTTTTAATCTTTGCTATTGTTTGTTCTACTCTCCTGAAATTTGCTTTAGAATTTTTGTGTTCTTATTGATCATTTTCTGAAAAATAAATATTACAGTAACATTTTTCATTATTTTACAAGTTTTGAGAAAAGTAGAATCAGAAGTAAATTATCAACAGACCACCTATTAGTACCAGATTTTTTTTGTTTTTAATTTCAACTCTCATCATCCTGATCCTCCGAAAAAAATTTCGAGCCTCCTAGATTGAAATCGTTCCGCCGCCGTTGCGACCAGATAAATAAAGAAATTAGCTTTTTAAAATGTAGGTCAAATTTTTCTTTAATCGTCGGTCTTTGTTTTGTTCTCTTTCATCTTCTTTTGTTTCTTGATAAACAGTCAGATTTATTAGTTGAAAAATCTCTTTTGCTTTTCTCTTTTGCTTGTTCGTCGTTGTTGTTGCTTTTTTTATGGAAGATGTATAGCTTATCGTCATATTTTTGTTAACATGTTTGCTTGTTTTTCTGAACCATGTGTGCGGACACACATTTTCTCAAGGGAGTCGACTGTTACGGGCATACCCTCACATATTATCATGTCATTCCTTTTCTTCTCATATCTAGTCACCTGTAACATCTATCGATATATATTTATATATATTGTCTTCTTGACGGAGGAGAGAGAGATTTATATTATGTGTGGATACAACATGTTGTGTGCTGTGGAGTTATCGATTTTAGTAATAAACGAAGGGAGAACATCAACCCCTAATAGACGTAAAGGAGAATTTGCCTACTCTCGCGTATACGATGTGCTGCCAATCACGTGATATGCTAACCCGCTCTAAATGAGAATTTAAACAAAGTTATACACTCTAAAAAAAATCGGTACTCTACCGAACCTTAATAGTTCCGCATTTCTCCACCGAACGATTTTAAGTTCCGTGGAGTGAAAAACGTTCTGTGGTCTCCTTTCAGAACTATTTTAAGTTCAGCAGAATTCATCAGGTTTCGCAATTTTGCGCCTGAACTGTTCGAAGGTTCCGTAAAGTGGTTTGTGGTTTCGTACGTCATGTACAAATCCTCTGATAGTTTTGTGAAATGGCAGAAGGTTTCGCCATATACCCACAGAACCATTGATGGTTCCCTACACTGTCAAAAGGTTTCGTATTATTTATGCGGAACTTATCGACACTTGGTAGTCACCTTTCACGTTTCGTAATATGCCCACGGAATCATTGATGGTTCCCTAAACTGTCAAAAGGTTTCTTATTATTCATGCAGAACTTATCCACACTATCTGATGTACTTTAAGGTTTCGTAATATGACCACGTAA
Source organism: Rotaria socialis (assembly GCA_905331475.1). NCBI lineage: Eukaryota > Metazoa > Rotifera > Eurotatoria > Philodinida > Philodinidae > Rotaria > Rotaria socialis. Next base: position 5,161 of record CAJNYU010002448.1, on the reverse strand, counting down.
CCATTGATGGTTCCCTAAACTGTCAAAAGGTTTGGAATATTTTCTTCAAAAAAATTGCTGGTTTCGTGGAACATTTGAGGGCTTCGTACTTTTTTAACTGAACGGTTTCTACTTTATTATCAATGTCAAAGTTTCGTATATTTAGTACCGAACCACTGAAAGTTTCGTAGACACTCTTGAGGTTTGGAATCTTTTCCACAAACCGACTGACATTTTTATTCACGATCCAAAGTTTTCATACTATTTCTACGGAACTTTTCCACACTTTCTAGTGTGCTTTAAGGTTTTGTAAAATACCGAGCGAACCAGCGTTCGTTTCGTAGACTATCTGAAGATTTCATAGTTTTTCCCCTTAACTTTTCACCGGTTTATTATCTATGTCAAACTTTCTGGTAGCTTATCGGGGTCGCTGAGTCAAAATTCGTTATTAGTTTTCCCCTCCAATGCTTCATGGCGGAGAAAATCGGTCGATCTGGAGTCCAAATTTCACATGGTAGACTTTTAATTTCAACTCTGATCTCAATTCTGGAGTGAGTTTAATGGAATGAAAGAGAATCATTTTTTTCTTCGTTATTGAGTCGCTCATATAGAAGGTTTCAGGTAAATTTCATTTCGTAAAATAACAAAAATTGGTTTTGTTTAATTATAGAAGGCCGCAAAGATGTAATTTCAGGTAAGTTTGATCGTGTATAATTTAATTTATTTGATTTGTTTTTTGTTCTAGGTTGATGCTCAAACACAGTTTTAGGTAAGTTCTCTCTTAGCGAATCGAAGAATTATTCTTTTTTCTAATTCTAGGTCAATTTAGAGATGGCGTTTTAGGTAAGTCTGATTTTACCTAATAATACATTTTCACTAATTTGTTTATTTTAGATTGTTTCAAGTAAAAGAATAGTGAAGTAAGTTTGATCTTATAAAATGATTATATTTATTCGTTTCTGTATTTTAGGTTGTTTCAATTATGGAAATCAGGGGTGGAGTTGGCTTTTATCGTCTGGTGCCATCCGCGGTGTGCACACTATTCGAGTATTTCTCAAAAACCGAGTACAGTATACATCAAATGAATCAAAAGTAAGATGAAATAGTCTATAGAATGATTTTGCTTAGAAAATTACTCTATAGACTATTTCATCTTACTTTTGATTCATTTGATGTATATCGTACTCAGGTTTTGAGAAATACTCGGACAGTGTGCATACCGCGGGCGGCAGCAGAGGTTGAAATGAAATTTTTGATTGGAGAGACGATTTGGAAGAAGGTTTAGTGCATATAGTTTTGTACGAAACCTTTTTTGGGTACGAAACCTTTTTTTTGAATGATTTTTAAAAGGTTTTATACGGAACCATTGCTACGAAACCCTTTTTTTGAATTATCGTAGAAAGTGTTGGTACGAAACCTCACTTTTTGCAAAACCAAAAAAGGATCTTTCGGTGTACCCAGAATAAGATCCTTTTTAGGTTCTGTAAAAAACCTATTTTTTTAGAGTGTATTCAGTCAAGTTTCTTCTTTCATATTTCCCTATTATAACCGAGCAACATCTTTTACATATAGAAATAATATTAAATTAAATAATCCGTAAGTTCCCATGGGCGATTTTTTGCCAATTGGCAGAGATGTCTGTAACATACTGCCAATTGTCAGAACGCCACTGGCAGAAAGGGGAATTGGCAGAGTGACATAGATCCGGTCAACCCTATCCCTGTAAGATATTGTTTGAGGTTAGCTAAGTTTATGCATCTGCTTTCCTATTGGACGAGCGAACGAACGAACTTACGAACGAACGCATTTAACTCGTTTTCCTTAATACCGTCATTTCAGTAGAGGGAACATTGGAAATTTTAAAATTGCGTTTTAAATTTGACTATATAATTGATGAACGAAGTGTCATTCACTTGATAAGTCATCGATTCATCCAGATGACTTATTATCATCATTTCAAGCACCTCTCTGATGAGACGATCAATCTGTAATGTTTTTCACGAATGAATTTTATAAAACCTATACAATCATATCACCATAATATGACTGCCAAACTTTTAATTGTTCATTAACGAATGAATTTTTAAATTATCGATTAAATAATCGAAAAGAAGAATTTAAAATGCCACGAATTAAACAAATATTTCTAAATGATAAACAACAACCTGAGTATACTGATCGATTCTTTCAAATGTTGAAATCTATCTTTATCAATCTTCAGATATTAGAAATTCGTTCTAGTTTTCATCTTATTGATAATAATAATAACAAAAATACTTGGAAAGAAGATGGAAAACCATCGACTGTTCATATTTTGATCATAATCAATAGCCAAGATGATCCAGTAGTGTCATACTTGAAAACTTGAATTCAAGTATTCAACTATTCAAGTATTCCCCTTGTGTGTGTGCTCCGTAGCCTTTGTCTCTTTCCCACACACTCGCCCTAACATCTGCCCCCATAATGAAATATGATGAATTCTGCTCAAAATAATAAAAGTTTTAAATAATTATTTAATAGTAACTGATATAATATCTCATGTGTTTTTAGTTAGACTCGTTCATAGTGTTGGACGCATGATATCACCGACATTTATTGTTATATTAGAACAATTATTGTTTATTTAAATCATTAAAAGCAAGTTAAATTAAAAAAATTTAAATAAAATGGATATTGTGTGTCCCACAAATATATACGTTGATGGTTCAAAAATCATGTTTGATACCAAGAAAACTAAAGTAAATCAAAAGATATTTGAAATAATTCAAGTGATTACGAAATTACTTTGTATGCTAGCTGATGTATGTTGTTTATTTATCATTTTAAAAAACTTTTTAAATAATTGCAAATATTGGCGACTTCTTCTTTATTTGATACCCACGACAAATGGGTTTCACGATGCATTTCAATTACTCGAATACATTTATGACTCAGTAATGTATCTAGGCAATTGAACGCTGAATTAACGTAGTATTCAGCTAATGCTAGTTGATATCGCAGCCGATCGTCCTTATCCACCGTACTGGCTTTAAACAATACAATATTTATCTTCATATTGGCTATATTTAAACCAAACGACTCGTTTTCTATATGTGGCAAATATGAATGGTTTATTTCATCAATCATGTCCACGTCATGCGTTTTGCCAATTTCCAAAGAAGCTTTGTTCGCGTTAAAGTACGAGTCAATCATAAATATATTATCGATTCGCTCTCCAGCATTATTTAATTGGCGAGAAATTTCAAATGCTAAGATGCCACCAAAACTCCAACCCAAAAAGTTATACGGACCCTTGGATTGAATTAGTTTGATATATTTTATATATAAACGAGCTAGTGTTTCGTATGATAAGCCTTTTTCCAAATTTTTTACTTTAAGATTATAATAATAATTGTTAAATAATACCAGCTTATATGTTGATAAATGCTGAACAATATTATTGAAGTAGCTCTCAGCACCACCACCACCAGGCGGCAAGACAAACAAAATATTAGTGGCATCAGCATTTAGTAAAACAAATGGATGCTCGAAATCGTTTGAATAATCTATTTCAATAAGTGGCTTAGTAGTAAAGCAGTCGCGAATGATATCTTCGAGCTTTGATTTAAATGAATTGGCAAGTTGTGCTGTTCTGTCCGAGTTCAGCCTGCTCGTGATGTTGAATCGTATTTGCCCTTTCATGCAACGTCCGTTCACAGCGATAACGTCATTACCAAAAGCATCCTCCGCACGTTCGGCTCCGACAATGCCATCCGTTAAATACCATCGTCTATTCTTACCACTATTCATTGCTCTAGTCAACGGTGCTGCTTCGAACTGTCCAAGATAATTGAAGCTAACTCGTGGCAAGTCTTGTTCTTTGTAGCCAATGATTGTACCATAGCCAATACCCTTATTGGGCACTTGCATCAAATGCGCTTTGATATTCATGATACTGCGCATGAGATCATCATCACTTTCGAGAAGAACTGGATACATCGTTGTAAACCAACCCACAGTTCGACTAATATCCATATTGTCGTCACCAATATCTTCACGACCGTGGCCTTCTAATGTCACATAGTTAATTCGATTTCCTGTTAGTTCTTTTAGGGCATAACTGAGCGCAGTAAGCAGCAGCCCGTTGATATTTGAGCCATAAGCATGTGGGCAGTCTCTCAAAAGGCTGCATGTTTGTATTGTATTGAGTGTGATACTAGTCGCATTCGTTGCCAGTCTATTAGCAGATGTTCCACTGTGCTTACTTAAATTATCATTAAAATAGCACACATTTCTCACAAGATTACGCCAATAAACGCCCTCAGTCATTGATTTACGTGTTCCATACGACTGAACACATCGTGACCATTCCCCGTAGCTACTACCTTTTTTGCCCAAATTTGACGAACCGTCATATAGGCGTCGCAGATCATCGCAGATAATTCGCCAACTCACTGTATCCACGATTAAATGATGCATTGCGAACCACACTTGTGCTTTCTCCTGCGCAAAACCACTCAGATAGCCAACAGCCCATAGTGGTCCCTTCTCAATATCAAATCGACTCTGCCACTTAGTTAAAATGTTGCGCAATAATATCTCACAATTCTGACTTTGTCCTAGACTACTCACGTCCAAATGATTGAACGGCAAAATAATTGGAATATTTATTGAATCATCATAGTACTGCAAGTATTTCATGTCACCAACCCGCTTAAACCTCAACTTGAACGCATCGTGATATTCCATCAACTTGATCAAAGAATCCTTCAGTCTGTCCTGATCCAGAATTGGTGTTTGAATTAGGAATGCTTGATTCCAATGATGCATTCCTGCCGAATACTTCATAAAGAACCATTCTTGTATTGGCAACAGAGGGACTTCGCCATTCAACACCTCCTGTTCATAACAATGCATGTCACACAGTTTCCTGATTTTCTGATTGCAATTTTTCTTGAAAACGTTCTGGCAAAAGCTTTCGATAGTCCTGCATTCAAAAACATCTTTCACCGGCACATGTGAGTCTAGATCCTTCTCAATTCGGCCAACAATTTGCAGTGAGCCTATGCTATCACCGCCAAGTCGGAAGAAGTCATCCGTTATACCAACCTTTTCAATTCCGAGTATATCCGACCATATTTCACAAAGCTTGACTTCTAATTCGTTTCTAGGCGCACAGTAAGCGTTTTCATCAATAGAAAAA
>CAJNYU010002445.1:0-10138 GCA_905331475.1 Rotaria socialis | reverse complement strand
GCTTCTCGACGTGATTGCCGATAAAGACTGGTTTGTGAGGAAGGCGGCACGGGAAGCACTAAATAACATGGGTGAAACAGGTAAAATAAAAACAGTGATTGAACACATCGTGCGTCAATTAGGCCATGATATCCCAACTACCGAGAGTACCTATGTTGACCGTGCTGTAGCTACTGTGAAAAATGTTGATGATGAAAATCCAATTGTTCGCGAAAATGTACATGAGCATTTAAGTGACGTACATGGAGCGTGGGAAGCAATATCCGAAATGTGTGATGGAAAAATGAATACTAATCTGCTCGATACCCTGGTGGCAGCGACTCGCAGTGAGAATGCATATATTCAACGCCGTGCGTGTCAAGCGCTTGCTAAAATGGGTGAAAAGGCAGCTTCGAAGGACACTATCGAAGCACTTATCCAAATCACTTTACTTGAAAATCCTGATATCACAGAGAGCGCACGTGAAGCTCTTTTGGAAATAAGCGGTGAAAAGATGCTCAACATCGTGATTGACGCTCTGTTCCGCGTTTTAAAAAGTGACGGAGACCGTGCTTGGAATAGCGTTCGAGCTACCCTCAACCTGCTGAGTGTAAGAAGCATAGGAAACGGCACGTTGCGAGTTTTGCTACAAGCAATTGTAGATGACTCTCCAAAAACGAAGGAGTACGCTTGTCGAACTTTTTCAATATTGGGTACTACAGCGGCTACCGATGATGTAATAAGAGCTATTGTGAAGGCAACAAAAGATGCGAATCAGAGTGTGCAAAAACAGGCTTGCAAAGCTCTGTTCAAAATAGGGGCAAAAGCGTCGACGCCAGATGCGATCAAAGCTCTCCCAGAAGCCACCAGATATGATGATGCAAATGTGAGAAGTGCTGCATACCGCGCTTTTCAAATATTGGATAAGCATCAAATCGACGATACAATAACGAAAGCACTTCTTAAAGCGCTTCATGATACTGATGACAAAGTAATATTATCTGTCTGTGAAAGTGTCACAGCACTTGGTGCAAAGGTTCCAGCAACTCCGCTGTTCTCTGCAATAGCGGACGCGAGCATCTCTGGGAAACCAAATATTTCTATAGCAATATGCAAAGCCCTGCGTTCAATTGGTACCACCAAACATTTTAGTCATGTGATCAAGGCGGTAATACATATGACTGAATCAGATGATGACTCTGTAGTAGCAACCGCGTGTGAGACTCTAGGCGAACTTTGCGATCCATTCTGCCGGACATTAGCGATTCGTAGCATAATAAAAGTAGCAGAGCACAGTTCTTCAAATGTTTTGAAATCCGCTGTCGAGACTCTCCTCAATCTTAGCCCATTGCACGCCGATGAGCAGCTCGTTGGAACAATTATCAAAGGTCTTGAGAAAACCGATCCGCACATACATTTTTGTCCGGCAATTCTCATACTTGAAATGAAAAAAATACCAGAGGATGAAAACATTTTTCAAATGCTTTTAAGTCAATCCACACAGCACACTGGTCTGAAAGCACAAACAGCACTCTACATCCTCATCAATCTTTCACAAACTACCAGCTGTAAAGCACTCGGTACCGCCATGGTTCGAGCTATAACAAACATCGATGCTAATGTGAGAACCAACGCATGCGAAGTACTCGCAAACATCGGAGAAAAGGCAGCAACCAAAGAAGTGATCGAAGCACTGATCAAAGCAATAGGGGATGAAAATAAGGATGTGAGAATTAAAGCTTGGTCAGCACTAAAACGGTTCACTCAAAAGGTAGCAACCAAAGAAGTAATCGAAGCACTTACCAAAGTCATTCGGCATGAGGTTCCAGATGTTAGAAAGAATGTTTGTAAAGCACTGGGTCATATGGGTGAGACAGCAGCAACTGAAGAAGTGATCAGAGCACTCACCGAAACTATTGGCGATGAGGTTCCTGATGTTAGGAAGAATGTTTACAGAGCCCTTGGGAAGATGAGTAAAAAGGCAGCGACCAAACAGATGATCGAAGCACTCACGAAAGGAATCGGGGATACCGATCTCTCTGCGAGACACTACGCTCAGGAAGCACTCATACATATTGGTCAGAAGGTAGCAACCGAAAAAGTGGTTGAAGCTCTCATGAAAACGATTGCGGATGAGAATGGCACTATGAAAAGTAATGCTTTGGTAATACTCGGGCGGATAGGTACGCAGGCAGCAACCGAAGAAGTGATCGAAGTTCTTATCAAAGCGATTGGCGATGAGACTTGCGATGTGAGAAGCAATGCTTGTACATCGCTCGGACAGATGGGTGAAAAGGCGGCAACAAACGAAGTGATCGAAGCACTCATCAACGCGATAAGGGATGAGAAGATGGCCGTACAATGGAGCGCTTCGAAAGCACTCGTACGGGTAGGTACGACGGCAGCAACCGAACAAGTAATCGAAGTTCTCATCAAAGCGATTGGCGACGAGACTGCCGACGTGAGGTGCAATGTTTGCAAATTGCTCGGACAGATCGGTGCGAAGGCGGCAACCAATGAAGTGATTCAAAAACTCACTAAAACGACTGGGGATAAGGTTCCAAGCGTAAGAAGCAATGCTTTGGAAGCACTTGGACGGATAGGTGAGAAGGCAGCAAACAAAGGAGTCATGGAAGCACTCACTAAAGCGACTGGGGATGAGGTTCCGGGAGTGAGAAGCAATGCTTTGGAAGCACTCGGGCGGATGGGTGAGAAAGCGGCAAACAAAGAAGTTATGAGAGCACTTGCAAAAGCGATCGGTGATAAGGACGTCCGTGTGAGGGCGATGGCGTGTAAATCACTGGGATGCATTGATATGAAGGCAGGGAACCAAGAAGTGATCGAAACACTCACCAAAGCGATTGCAGATGCGAATGACCATGTCAGGAAGGATGCTTTAGAAGCACTTGAACGGATTGGTGAGAAGCAAAAAAGCAAAGTGATTGAAGCGCTCACCAGAGCGACTGCGGATGCGAGTGGCTATCTGAGAAGTAATGCTTGCAAATCACTCGGGTGGATTGGTGAGAAGGCAACAACCAAAGAAGTGATCGAAGCACTCACTAAAGCGGTTGGGGATGAGGTTCTTGATGTGAGAAAGAATGCTTGCAAATCACTAGAGCAGATGGGTGAGAGGGCAGCAACCATAGAGGTGATCGAAGCACTCGTGAAAGCGATTGGGGATGCGCATGATTATGAAAGAACGAATGCTTGGCAAGTACTCGGACGCATGGATGGGAAGGTGGCAGCGGGAAAAGCGGTCGAAACACTCACCAAAGCGATTCGGGATGAGAATAAATATGCGAGAAGCAATGCTTGGTTGTCACTCGGATGGATAGGTGAGAAGGCAGCAACCAAAGAAGTGATCGAAACACTCACCAAAGCCATCGGAGATGATGTTCTTCTTGTGAGAAGGAATGCTTGGATAGCACTCGGACTGATGGGTGCTAAGGCAGCAACGAAAGAATTGATTGAAGCCCTCAGCAAAGCGATTGTGGATGAAGATCATGGTTTGAGGAGCAATGCTTGGTTAGCACTGGAACGCGTTGGTGAGAAAGCTGCAACGAAGCAAATGATGGAAGCGCTCACGAAAATAATTGTGGGTGTAAAAGGTGATGCATTAGAGAATACCCCCTTTGATTCCATCAGAGCATTTTTGTTGGCCGGTGATGATGAAAAAAGTAATGCTTGCATAACACTTGGACGGATGGGCGAGAAGGCAGCAACCAAGGAGGTATTCGACGCACTGATGAATGCGATTGGAGTTGATGATAATTATGTGAGAATTAATGCTTGCGAAGCACTCGGATTGTTGCATTACAATGCATCGGTTATGGAGTGCCTGCTGATGAGCATTACCCTGGATTCAGAGCGTTCCCATAACTGTGGCAGTGCTTTCGAGTGGCTTCTTGTACAGCCTTCATTCAGGAAATTCCACGAAAGGGTGATTCGTAATGTTACATTGAGGTTAATGGGAGTGGAACGGCTGTCATTGGGCATGGTGCCAGTGAAAGAACTATCCCTGTGTATCGTGGATCAGCCTGGCAATGATTGGTCGAATCTTGTAACGTTTATTTGCATCATTAATTGCGTCGCGGTGACACAAAACGGTGAAGGTATCGAGTTTGTCTCAGAAAAGGGACACGAGAAAGTTTCCTCGGCAGACGGAAGACTATGCGTAAAATTCGTGAAGGAATTAGTCGATTGGAAGAAGAAACAGGGATTATTGCAACAGGAGGATTTTGCTGGTTCTAGTGTATGTGTTTTACTCTAAAGTACTGGATGTGGTAGTTTCATGGTCGATGATGTTTAAATGGCCCAAAAACTGTTTTGCGAGGCGTAAAGAATCTATTCGAATCTAAGTGTGATTTTGCTTAATTAAGTGGAGTGGGGTGGGTGAGTCTGTTTTCGAAGAAGATAAATGTCAAGGAACAGTTGATGTTGGTCGTTTTCTAAATTGTTGATCAAGTATGTTCTGATTCGAATTCTACATGTATAAGAATAAATATATGTTTTTGAAATTACGATCTTTTAGAGTAGAAGTCAAAGAGTAGCAAATATGAGAAAGTGAGTTGTAGGCAAAACGTTTTATATGTACTGCTTCCCAGGAGAATGATTCCGATAGTAGGATATCATATCGAATTCGCGTCGGAATCTTATTGGAACCCTAGTGTTGGAATCCGATAGGTTCCAGTGTCGGAATTTAACGGAATCCGACATATGCATTCGACCCATGTGTTCTGTTGACATCGTATGCTTATTCATTGGTGATTAAGAAAATTGTTTTTTTCCGTCGGATCCGTTAGTTTGTCCTAGACCCGTAATCTAATCGAATTCTGTCAGTTTTTCGAATTCCATGAGATCCGATAGGATTCACTGTCGGATTCATTCACCTCGGTTTCAGTACATTTGATCTATGAATTCATTGATGCCAATTACATGATATTTCTTTATTCCAAGAAATAATCAAAATAAATGACTAGCTGTCTAATTCGAGTTCGAATATAAATGGAGAAAAAAACGTTAAACTAGAACTAAATCTAGGCATAGATTTATCTTTCGTTTAAGTTTCCGATATATGCGACATATCAATACATAGATACCTCTCATCCGCACCCACATTTGAAGTACCCCAGGTATCCCCGCACTCATTCCAGGTACCCCTCCTATCCACCACTCACTCCCACTGGCACCCACAGTTACCCCTTAGCCCCCCCCCCTATTAGGGGTGATATCTTCACCCTTCTCTTTATTGAGAAAAACGATAACTACTTAATAATAAACAAACCAAACGAAACGAGAAAACCAACACACATCTCTCTCTCTCCTCCCCCGAGAGGACAACAAGAATATATATGTATATATATATATGACGATAGATGTGGCGGATGACTAGAGATGCAAGAAGAATACATGAAAAGTGAATAATAGTATGTGAGGGCATCAGCCCGTAACAGTCGACCCCCTTGAATGAAGACGTGTGTCCGCACACGTGTTTGANATTCCAGTAAAATGCCTATGACTCAAGATAGAAGACCTAAGGAGATTTATCATACCTTACTGAACTCTACCTTATGTAAAAAATTCGAACTCAAAAGCTCTTTAACAGTTGAAAAAGTTTTTTTGTCATATGAAGAAAAGAAAAAAAATCAACTACAACAGCAATAATAAAAGAAGATAGAGATTATTCTTATTTACTTTAAACATCGTTTTAATATTGATGTAGATGCGCTTTTTTATTAAATATATTCAATTTTTATTGATATTGCTTATATGTTCATGTTAGTTATAAGCTTTACCTAAAATTCAAACAAAATATATTCATAGTATATTTTATTGTTTTTAATGCGATGCGAAGCAGAAGCATTTATGTAGTCCGTCGCGAGTTTTTTTTATTTTTTTATTTTTTTATTTTTACTCACTTGACGTACGCATCACAAGTCGTCATTTTGTGTCGCGATGATCTCGAGAACCATAAATCGTAGAAAACTCATTGAAACGTCAGATCGAAGTATCAAGATCAAACTTGAGAAATCTTTTTTCTAATTTTTCATCGGACGTTTTGTTTACTCACAAATGTGGTTCCAAAATGACGAAAATGAAAGAAATTTGTCAAGAGATAATTAAAGTGACGTCATGAACATATGTTAGCCACTATAGTCTATTGATGTACAGCTGATCTAAGATAATGAATCATGGAGATAATTAATCGATCAATCGAAATCGATCTTTAAGAATATATCGCTAAGTAAGAATGGAGTTTTCTCAGTGATGAATTTCATTATGTCGACATAAAAAAGTATTCAAGATTTCTCTGAATTGAAGATTTTTCCTGGATCGAGATTCCTGCTTCGCATCGCATTTTGTATTCGAGTAAAACTTGAATACCATCTAGTTTCTTTTTGATACTAAAATGCTTGTCTGTTGCAAAAAGTTAAACTCAATGTTTAATCTGCTAACTATCAGTATTGGTTTTATTGCTTATATATACATTTATTAAGAAATAAAATGGGAATAAAAAGTCGACTTCTTTTTTCTATGTAAAACACATGTGTTTTGAAGAATTATCGTTTGTGTAATATGTCCCTCCATCATAGACACATCTAAATTATGAACTGCTACTACTCGTTAACAAAACAGAGTTATGAAACTAAGAGATCTGGAGTAAAGTTGACTCCAGAAAAGTACACTCAGAATCATAGTGAATGAACATTGATACGTATTCAAGACAATTTTATTTTTTATTTTCACAATGGCTATTTTGCAATGAAATAATATTATGAGAATAAACATCTGTTCTCTGTCTGAAGCTACCGCATCGATAACCCAAGTAGTTCATCATGCCATTTCACGTATTTCGACAGAATTTATTGCCTTATTAGCATTCTGGTGCAACTGCTTAGCTAGCCGACTGAACCTGTTAGTTAGCATCAATTTCAGAGACCTATATCTACGCAGCATTAAATAACTAAACAATATCTAAGATATTCCTTATTTTTTTTTCTTCAATAAAAAGCATAAAATAACAATCAACTGGATTTTCGACAGCATATCACTAGTCATCCCATCGTCAACATCTGAATAAATGATTCAGATCTACGATATTGTTTCTTGAATCAATAATGTTGAAAAAAAAGTTGAAAGGTTTTCCATTTTCTTCTTATCACTGTTGTAAATTAAATTCACTTTTAATTATATGCTTTCGACGTTAAGACTAAAATAAAAAATGTGATCATCGATGGAATGAATGAAACAAAGTATCCAACCAAATACAATGATGGTTCTCTTGTTGATTTCATACATTCAGAAGAAAAAGCCAAAATCAAACGAGGTAAACTTAAGATAATCAAGAAACTTGAACTGATAATTAGATTTCTATGTTTATAATATTGTTCCTTCAAGTTTTCCACACGTATGAGGTTTCTTTGTTCACCGCCGTACGTTTCTTTGCAATAGAAACAATGATCCCAATCGTTTATATAAGTTTAAGTTCAAATGGAACGATAAAATGAAAAATGTCTCTAAATGAATTATAGCTTTCAAAACTTGACATTAAGCGAATCAGACACCTGTCTACAAAAAAAGTTTTTTTTTTCAGAAAAAAAACTTGTGGATAAAAAACTCACTGAGAAGCAGAACAAATTAAAGGATATAAATGCGTACAAAATAAAATGCTTTTCAACGACATTTTAAAGTCGTATTTTAAGTTGAAAAAAACCGTTATAAATAAAAAAATAATGCATTTCAACGTGTTACATACACAAAACCATGTGTTTGAGCGCGTTAGAGAGAGAAACGATGTGATAAAACGATAAACCAGCGTTTTCTTCTAAAAGTTTGCGTTAAAACGCTGTTTCATACGATTTATTTTTTCGTGGGGAGACAGATGTGAGCAAAGGAATAATACAAATAAGTAGTTTTGCCATGTTTTTTACTTTTTCCAAGATTAAAAATAACATCGAGAATAACAGTAGCAAGTCGTTCGATAACAACAGATGCATAATACCAATCAGTAATGGTCAATAAAACTCGGAGAATAAATGCAGTTGAAATGCAAGTGAACAAGAGGAAAGATCGCGAAGTTAAGGATTGACATTTGAGAGAGAATACGAAATCATAATTTTAAATTCGAACCGACTATAGTGAGTATCGATGATGCAACAAGATATGCACCACAGGCCACTTTCTCACACGCTTTTGATTGAAAAGTTAGAATTGATAAAATTCCGAAAACTAAACCAACAACTAACACTATTGTTGCTATAGTAATACTAACTTGAACATGTATGGATTGCCTCGTCATTGATACATATGGACGAATCTGATAACCCAAAACTGCATCAAGTGAGAGACCAAATTGTTGTGTGCTAACCCAGGTGAGTGAATCCTAAATCGGGTCCAACCAGCCTATAAAATTCGATGGGATTTCGGGTCACGGAACCACTAACGGATCCGACGCAAAAAAAAGCATTTAATTAATTCACCACTAATTAATACCTCAAGCCAACATTAGAGGGTAGTCCGAATCGAGCGTTGGATCCATCACAATCCAACAGGAGGATCCGATGATTATACAATGTTATTCTGACACTAGAAATCCGAGAGAAATTCGCTGGTTTATTGGAAATTTATATAAAATCCGATCGGAATCCTATAGGATCTTGAGGGTCCGATTGTCGGAATGATCCTCCTGGGTAAGGCCGCAGTTACGAGTATTAATTTAAATCCGAATGGATTCTGACAATCGGCAGCATGTCGGATGCAATCATCCGAATTCATCGAATTGAAACACATCCGATAGAACCCGATTGCCGACTTTTGACTTGGGATTTTATCATCTATTTTCTACTGCAACCTTGTAGGCTGACGAATATGCTTGCTGTATTGCTATCAGTTTATGTTAAAATGATGTGGAATTTTATCGGTGCTATCATTTGTTTTGCTAGAAGAATCAGCAGTGAGTCTGTCTTACTCAATCATGTGGTCAAAGAGATACCATTTTTTCCGGCCATCTCTACCTCGCCAACACAAAAAATAGATGAATGAATGCGACGCCTGAAAAGCACCTAGAGAGTAGCTCCATTTCTCCAACGAGAAATCAGGCTATTCGGATGTGCGTGTCGTAGGTAAGCATTTCAAAAGCAATACCATGCAATACTTTCATCGATGCCCTTTTGAGTGCATATATACAAACAAATGTGTTCAAATCAGTATGGATATACGCTGGTAAACGATTGTATTGTGAATTGCGCCATTTTCTGATTGCTCAATGAAAACAATCATATGTGAAGCACGCATGAACGCGTCAACAGCAACTGCGAGCAAATAGATATCGAAAAGAACGGAAAATGCCGGGTTAGTTACTCAAAAAAAGTGCCTCAAATGAAAACCATCAGTCACATACAATAACAGTCCCAATGAATCATTACTAAGCATCAACAATTGAATATACTCCAGGGGACAATTAGTTGAAATTGCCTTGCATCATTTAGCTCTTCACTAAAATGTACATTCACTACTATCCATATCAAGTTTCGACTCAAAAATTCTTTTCCCTCAATAGCCCTCATATTCACACAGCCAAATCGAATGTTTAGATGCTTATTTCAATAAAATAATGTATTTATTCTTTTAACGAAGCAAAACATTAACCATGTTTTTTTAAACTTGTCAACTGAATTGAAAGAGCGGCACAGGTTGATCATCAATGGCATCTGCAACGATACTCGCGATTATATTTTCTACAGCGACCATATCTGTATCCTCTGTTTTCACAGTACATTGCGCATTTCATATCATCGTTGCTACTCTCTGGGTCACAAATAAAATCACGAATAATGTCACCTGGTATAAGTTCATCTGAAATAACACAAAGAAGACTTAGAATTGATATGTCTCATACCAATGATTAAGATCTTTCTACTTACCGTTGTTTGAATATTGATCGTTTGAATTTTCAGCTTTAGTCATAAACACGATGAAGGATACGAACAATAACACGAATAATAGTTGTTTTGAATTCATGCTGTCAATATAGAAAAGTGATTCTATTGCTGTCAGATCGTTGAAATATATATTCAATTGAATGTAGATTATCTATTGAAATTATACTGATAGAAAGGACTACTAATATATCATCGTTTTAAAATGAAATTTCCAACAT
>CAJNYU010002437.1:0-14640 GCA_905331475.1 Rotaria socialis | reverse complement strand
TTCGAATTTTCTACGAGAAAATCGCTTAATGTTCTCTTAACTTCAAATAGAAAATCTCCTGATTTTTCTCCTGATTTCTAAAAGAAATTCTCCTGCTAAACTCCTGTTTTTTGATAAAAAAACTCCTGATTTCTGAAATTTCAATTTGGCAAGCCTGTGTGTAGCACTCTTTCATATATTTATCCTCTTTCTAAAACAAACAGCATTGAAGTGTCTTAGAAGACATTCCATCGGGATGCTCTGTCACAATCATTTGCCTATAATAAAAGACACATGTAATGCATATTTACTAGTATCTGTTCTAGTAATTATTATAACTGAATATAAGAATAACAGAGTGCTATATATTTATCATCTGGGCAATTAACATACTTTAGCGTTTAAGTTTAGCTTTTGCATCAAATAAGTGAAAAACAAATTATTGTTTTATGTTGTCGGAACTCGTAAGATTAGCGATGGGGCGTAAAGGATAAACCGTGTATTCTGCGTGATTATCGTTGACAGTAAACAAAGTGATTTTTTAGTTCCGATACGTAGAGATAGGCATTGGTAACAAAACTTTTTCTATAAAGATTTCAGATATTTTTATCCTAAAAAGCAACGATTGTTACACGCGCTTGGCAAATTATGCAAGGGGGAAAAGCTGATTCTGTGGTGGTAGAATCATTGGAATCAACAGAATCACTCGGAATCACTGAGATTCTTCAGTGAGTTCTAGTGATTCCGGGATGATTCCACTGATTCTGAATGATTCGACTGATTTCAAATGATTCTGATAATTCCATTGCTTCCGGGCGATTCCAATGCTCTGGATTCAGCTGTTTTCATCTTGATTACAATTAATTTTTCATTCCGAACACAAATCTGATATTGCTTTTTGTTTAGTTATAAAAAATCAAAGAGAAAACAATTGATTCTATAGTACTGGAATCACACATAATGAACGGAATCTGCTTTTCCTTCCTTGAAATTATATCTTCTTATTCAAGATAAGAGTTAATCACAAGATCTGAATATTTCACCATAAACGAACCTCTGTTACGCCTATCTCTATCGAAAATTTTCATTTAAAATTTGTTGAACCCAACGTTTGCGCGCATAGTATTATAGGAAAAATTTCCGATGACTTCCATAACATGGTCTTTCTTAAAAAAATGGTCTATATCGATCGATTTTTATTATTAAAAAAAATAAATTCATTTTTTTATGTAAGAAAAACACATTATCTTGTGAATGATTTTGTGACACTCAGTGTCCGAAAGAAGACGGTGCATTTCAATGGTTAACATCGGCTTTAACGAATGGATTATAATATGTTAAATACGCTTGTAAAATTTTTGATAACGAATGTATTTTGACAATATCATTGGGATATGTTTGAATTTCTTTTTTAATTTTAATTCTGCATATAGCTTTTAAAGTAAGTTTTTCCATGCGTAATTCGCTTAATTTCGTTTTAACTTGTGCCATGTGCAAAAGTGAATTTTGTGTATCAGTCAAAAGTTGATTTTCCAATTCATATGTTGGCGATGATGCGGATGACGACGACGAAATTAATATATTATCATTACGAAGATTCTGACGAAATATTAATTTATCCAATGGTATTTCACCATTCTCAATCATCGATATTAAATAACAATCGAGACGTCTTTGAATTGTCTGTTGTCCAATAGTTTGATTATTACGTTGTTCACACGCACGTAAAACATCATAAAATAAAAATATACACCATGCCAACGATCGTATTGTTGGATCAAATATGTCCTTAAGACGATATTTGAATAAAAATTCTTTGCACGCCAATATATCAAATAGTTTGCATTGCTTTTTAGCAAGTAAATTCGGTTCCCGCATACCATATCGTGTTAATTTACTTCCTTTACGTGCTAATAGTAAATGTAAACGACGTAATCTTGATAGACTTGCTTGTTCATATGTTGACAAATAAATAAGATCAAGTGGTGTACCGCCTGATTGATTTCTAATATTTAAACAGGAATCAGGTGAATTATTAATAATAAATTCAAAAACAGGATCGGCTATTCCTGATTGACACGCAATATGAACACACGTTTGACCACTGTTATCTTGAAAATCGAAGCGTGCACCATGCTTAACTAAGACGCCCAGCATGGCAATTGAATAATTTTTACTTGTAAATATTGACAATGGTGCTTGATTGTTATATTTTGATATACGTTCATTGATATCAAAACCATGTTTACACATTAATTCTAGTTCTTTCATATGAATCGGTTCATAGAAGTGAAGATCTAAGAGGAAACAGATTCTGAGGAAATAAAAGAATCGGCGGTATTTGTTTGAGATCGAATAAATTATAATCTATTTTTAATTTTCAAGGTCATATTTTGCTTTTATTTTGGTATCACATGTGAATCAGATGCTTTTATATTGCTATTCTGTACAGCTTCGTCTCGAAACAATTACCATTGGATTATTTGTTTTTGTTATAATGAACATAAATTTTCCTTCTGTAAAAAGATCTCCTCCCTCGAGCGGGTCTTTAATCTATATTATAAAATAAGCACAAAAAATTGTTATCAACTAATCATTCTTTTTAAATAGAAATATCGGTATTAAAATATCAAATATTATTTCAGTGCAACTGTTTATTTACGAAAGATTAATTTATTCCCATCGATTTTTGTAATATATTTCCTTACTCCTTCATGAATGCCTCAATCGTGTAGGTCATAGATTATAATAAGACTTTTCTGATACATATATATTCTACTATTACACTTCAACAAAATCTCTAGCCGGTGAACCGAATTTTCGTTCCTATCCTATAGCACTCGTTCTAGGCCATATTTAATCATCGGAACAAAATGTTTCTCTGTATAAATAAATCATACTTACCTAGAGTAGCTCCCATTTCCACAAGTTTCTCCAGTATATCTTCTGTATGCGAGCATACACTAAGATGTACATGTTTACTTGTAATTAATAAATATTCTGCTTTTAAATTTCGTTGTAAACGATTATCTAATTGTCGACAATCGCCTGTTTGTAAACATCGAAGAAGTAAACGATCTAAACCGGGATAGAGTTCGTTAACGTTCCGTGCATCAATTGTTCGACCATCAATACGAAACTGTATTAATTGAGCGAGTAACGGATCGGGTGGTGCTGGTATGTGACTCAATGGCTGAATAGATCGGCTTCGTTTTACTGGTAGAGGATGTTTTTTTCTTTCAGATGATACAACAAAAGTATCGGAAGACATGAATTAGAAATCAATGTGCACCGATGGAACAACAAAACAGTCTGCATGAAATTTTCTTCGTATGTTTTTTCAGCTACTTGATTTTTTCTCTTTTTTTTTCTCTGCTATTTAAATCCCATAGTTTGATCGAAAAATATTGTTAACGAAAGCAATAAGAATCGAGAAAAGAACGAACTGTTTTTAATGTAGAAAATTCATTATAATGAAGTGAAAAAGAAAAACACAAATGAAAATAAGAGATTCAAACATCTTGTTGAGTGACAAAAATAAATATTAAATTGCTGATACTTGAGAAACTTGTAGTTTCAAAAATATTTTCTACGCATATGATTAATAATTATGCCAAAACTACTAATATTCCGGTCAAAAATAAAACTCGTTGTTTTCCATTGATCGATGGTTTGCAAAGTTGCTAAATGAATTTTGAATCAAATTCACTCATCGATCGTGTAGGTAAAATGAGCCTATACTTTTTATATAAATGATTCTTAACTATATATATATATATATATATATATATATGTAGACATATATAAAGCTATAGAAGTGCATCTTACAAACAATAGACACATCGAAAGAAAACATTTTTGTATTCCATTTGAAACACAATACTCTTTGTTGATCAATAGCTTGAGTAAATTTCTTTATAGAAGAGGCAGTTGATAAAATAAAGGCTTTAGAGGACGACACTACGAACAATCCCTTTTTCCTTCCAAGCTATTTCACAAATTTTCTTAGAACAAGACGACTTCTAGTTTGTTTCCTACGATTGTTCTCTTTTTCTGTGGCAACGTTTGTATTCAGCAAACGCCTTAGATCCGTCCTTGAATTCATCAGCTATAATTATATTATTTTTTGATAAGAATTTTTTGTTGTTTCTCTCTATTAAACATTTCATCAAACATTAAAATTCCTATGTCTTTCGTTAAATACACATTTATTCAGAATGTAATGATTATTAAAAGTTTGTTCTTCTAATTCAATAAATAGCGAACATTAATTGATGTATACACTTAAATGTGCTCGATCAATATGTTTGTTTTTGTACTCTAACACCAAACGATCAAGGAACCGATGGGATACAATCACCATACGTACTGACTTCTATCTACTTACATCGATGAGAAATAAAAATAACGAAGAAAACAAAGAGAAACCAACTAAATGTAGAATACAACACGAGCGCGAATGAATTGCACACAAGATAATCGTTTTATATCATAAAAAATAAAATGGAATAAATATATGCGTGTTGATAAACGGAATCATTTTTGCCAGAACTTTCTCATACATGCGTGAACAGACAAAAAAACAAAAGAAAAAAGGTGACAAGCGAACAACAATCAAATAAGATGTCCAAGACGAGACGAACAACGATTAGGAAAAAAGGAAGAATAAATAGACAGGCAGAATAACCATGAAGGTGAGAAAGAAATATGCGTGCGTGCGTGCGTGTCAAATCATTTATTCTTTAATCGCAACCGGGTTGATTTTTTGTTGTCATAATAAGTGCCACGATCAAACCATAAAGACCGAGTACTTCAGCAAAAATCAAAATTAAAATCATGCCAACATACAATCTAAATGGAAGACCTTAAAAGCATTTTGCCTATGAAAAATCGTTCTGTTTACCGTGGTTGTTGAGCTGTTCCTCGTACACCAGCATCACCGACAATACCAACAGCAAAACCTGCTGCTAAACCACTTAAACCAACTGATAGACCAGCGCCCAATTGAAGAAATGCTCTATAGGCAGGCATACATGCGTGATTTATATTTATAAACATTCAATAATATATAACAAAAAACAAAGCTCTTACTTGTAGAGACCATAGTTGTCAGCAGCAATATTGTTGGCAATAAGTACAGCAACTACTAGACCATAAATAGCAATAATACCAGCCATAACGACCGGAATAACACTTTTCATGATAAATTCTGGTCTCATAACAGCCATAGCTGAAATACCACAACCTGATTTAGCTGTACCATAAGCAGCACCCATTGCTTTAGAATGAAAGAAATATAAACTGTTCTAAGAATCAATAGCGAACTTATAGGACATACCACTAAATACTACAGCGGCAGTCGCACCCATCGAGCCAAAAAAAGCCGAATAGGCGGGACATTTTTCAGTTACAGATGAAGGCATATTGGTAATAATGAAATAAAAATACTAAGAAGAAGCTTACGCTATGAATATAAAGAATTCAAGGATCAAAGATCTATAATAATAAAAAAGAAAAGAAAAGCAATACATTCGAATGGTATCCAAAAATTTTAGTTCATATAGATTCACACAACACCATACCTACGAGCAACAAGAAAAAAAGACATTAGTTCTGCATATTACATTTACACGAACTAAACAAAATGTGCAACTTTCCTTCTCCTTCTTCTTCTTTTCTTCACTAGTTAGTGATGACAAAGATAAACATCACACTTGGTCATCTATGGAGAAAAATGCATTGCTTATCAGTTTATTTGCCTCAGGTTGTTCGACAACACCATTTTTATTTTGAAGGCTGATTTCAAACTACAAAAACTAAACGAAAAGAAAAATGATGCGAACATCACGATGATGTATTCGAAAAAATTATTTATCTAAATTATGTCATAGTATTAAATTTTTCAATCATCGACAGTTCCACGAGGTTAAAATAGAAAAATGGAAAATATTAACAAGGACGAGAATCCAAATATTCTACTCGTTTTAAATCAAGATCAACTAGCTAAACTCGATGGTTAGTTTTCGCTACGGTTTCGTTGTTAACTAGTTACTATTTGTATTAATCATATCATCGATGAATCATCGTGTCTAGTTTACCTTTATTAGGCAGAGTCTTTGAATGTATTTCGACCATTCTTCTCTATACTAGAGTCATTTTGTTATAAAATGGAAGAAAAATAAAACGCTTCATTACCTATGACATAGAAAAATTCAATAACATCTCTCTGATATATAGAAAAGAATGCTATCGGTAGATTTCTTCACGCAGAACAGAGTATTTTTCTAGAAATTTCATCATAAAGTAGTCACGGTACCAGTGTTTCATACAGTTATCGGTAACTGTAACAAAAACTATACTTATATTAAAATATCTAAATAGAAGATATTTCTAAAAAAACTAGACGTTTGCTTTACGAATTGCATATGACACAACATAATAAATAATAAACACAAATGATCCATTGTCAACCGATTCGTTGACTCTTCTGATTTATAATTATTCAGATATCAATCATCATCATTGAGAAAAATGTACAAAAATATGAGAAAAGTGATTTTTTTGCATTTATATCTACAATATTTTCAATAATAAATATGATAATTCATAAGAGAGGACTGATAAAAGATTTTGATTGGCTATTCGACTGGCTATATTCTTTTCCTTTTTAAGTAAATCCTTTTTTTTACAGAATTGTAAATTTTACTTTGAATTAATTGATTAGAGAGCGATTGTATTATTTTCTTCGGTGATAATGTTACCTTTCCGAAAGAGAGTATGTTTACATTTTGAATATCAACCACAGTGGTATTAGGAGGAGAACAGAAAACTTCTAAAGGAAAAACAATTAGCGGCGGATGTAACAGGAACAATACTTTCTGGTGGCATGCATCGCTTGTACGTAAATGTAACTCATCTTAGTTTATTTATTTTTCTAATTAGATTTTGTAATTATATTAATGATCGGCATGATGTCTAGTCCAGCTCGTCCAATGGATCTTGATGACGATGATTATTTTCCAGCAGCAAACTTTCAATATCGATCATTATCGGATGGTCATCAGACGCCTGTAACAAAAACGAATTTCTCACAAGACTGCCATTTTTATCAAACGCCACCTTTATTTCGTATTGTTCATAATCCATTCGATCCACCAACATCAGCTCATCTTAAACAACGTCTGGCTAGTCCTAGTATATTTCGTGCTCTCTCACAAAATGATGACAATGATAAAGTAAAATAATAATAATAAAAAAAAATGAATCCATCTTAAAAATTGATACTCTTTTTGAGACACGAACGTCAGCATCTGTTTTTGATTGGTCTGTTGAACAACTAGCTGAACTACATCCCAAAAGATTTTCGGATGAAAATCTTATTCAAATCGACGCTGCTCTTTTGTAAATTAAAATCTTTATTTTTCTTTTCTCAATAAGAAAAAAGCAATCATCAATTCGTTTTATTTAAGTGATGAAAACCTAATGCAACGTTATCAACGAGCTGCCTATGAGTTTTGTTCAAGTAAACTTCATTTACCAACACCGGCTGCACCCAATAATCAACAAGAAAAAGCTTTATCCATAGATGAATATGGTTAGTATAACTGATTGATGGGCTTGAGATTCAAAGTTCCCGTGTTCGATACTTCATTCCAGGATATTACTGTGCAAATCAACCAATGACATCGCCATTCCCTCATTTTGATGTTAAGACAACAACATCAATATTTCAACGAGATTGTAAGTTTTATCAATAAATAAAAAATAACAATAATTTATGTCGCGAATAAAATCTCCGTGTGTATACCATTTTGTAATTGATACATATCGGATCAACGTTCGCGAATATTAATTCCAGTTACTCGTGTGTGGCGATAGATTTCTCTCTTCGTTACATAATTAGAATGTGGAGAACAAACAATTTTTTTTATATTTAAATATAAATCTATAATCAATATATATATTGGTTTGAGGATTTTCTCTTGTTGGGATTTGTAGTGAAAGATACAGCTGCAAATATCTCTGCTGATCGCCGCTGCATAGATTAAAAATTTTTACGATTCAATAAAATCATTTGAGCCAGATGAAGATTTTATAACTTATATTAAACAGTTCCGAATGAATACTAGTGCTACTAATTTTTTATACGTAAAATTATCGTACTTTTTTTTATAGTTGCCAAAGATTTGAACTAAGCAGATTTTTGTTTGAATATGAGTTTTTTTGCATTGCAAATCTAGTTCAAAATCGACCACCTGTTGACTTTGATTCGTGTGTCATGGAACAATGTGATGAAATACAAAATACATCACTTGATACAAGTTTTAATATTACAAATCAAACATCTCGTTTGTCGAATGGTGGCGCACAAAATAATGTATCACTGCTTAAACGACGTTTATTCGAAGATGAAGAAGAGGATGATGTTAGCTTCCTTCCTGACGATAATGATCAGTATGAAAATGGATCTGGTGATGTTACAAGTACTCAACGACCAGATTTACCACCACCTCAATGTGATAGTGAAACAGAAGTATGTTGGGGAAAAAAGAACTTAAATAAAAATAAAAGATTGAATTTTTGTTTATTTTTATTAATTAGGATGATCATCGTATTTCAAGTTCCTCTAATCGACTACAGAAACAACTATCAATATCACCCATCTTAACATCATCGTTTCTCTTCGATGCCGATTGTTCGCCGATAAAAAAAGATTAAATGTATAATGTTAAATCTCTTCTTTCTTTTTTTCTTTCTTTCTTTCTTTGTTTCTCTTGTGTGAATTTCCTTTATTTTTCTCTATAATGATAAATAATTGTCAGATAATTATGTTTGTTATTGAAAATACATATAAAATGTGCATGAATAAAATAAGTAGATATTGCTTAATTTTTTTTATTGTGTTATTTCTATTTAAATAATGAAATATTTCATCAAATGATAAATGTGATCTATGTCGCTAGTTTATTCGTACGATCTATAATATGTTCAAAATAAATAGTCCATGAGCGAGAACGATTTTTAGATGCACTATTGATTTCCGTTCATCATGGCTTTGAATCATTCGCGGAACAAATTATTTGCATGCAATGAAGTGTCCATGTGATGAAAAGCAAGAAATACTTCTGAAAAAATCTGGTGAATTTACTCTTACCATTTTAACAGCGTGGCAGAAATTTAATGGTTTAATTTAAACGAAAAATTTGAGTTGTCTAACACATATTCAACAGGATCTTTCGATCTTCATCAGACGAAATTCATGAGCTTAGTCAATCAGATACTCCACATTAACATCATCAGCTACATCCTGATTTAACAATAACAATAACTATGAAATCTTGCAATGATTTGTTCGTGTCATTCTACCGTGTAATGATATGTACGGTTATGGTGACTTTGCTGGTTAGTCAGCTATCTCTGACCTGTAAAATCATAGTTCATGGCTAAATAACAGATTATTATTTGAATATCTTACAAATGAAAAAATTAATAATTTGGGTATTATTGCTTAGTCAGACAAAATCAGGTTTATTTCATTTGTCCTTGCTGGTTTTACAGAAAAATTTTAATTGGAAGAGCAATGTAAAAACAGAAATAAAAGCTTGACGAAAAGCGAACAAGTCGATAAAAGGGAATTCAGTGTGTCTAACAGATAGGATTTATTGTCGGCGATCCAAGGTTGAAGCATTGACGGACACGTCTGTACGTTGCTACGCGGGTCAATTGATTTTGGTAACCTGAACCACCGTTACACTCAATAGGATTGAGAATGCGCGTTGTAGCAGCAAAATCTCCTCGTCGGGCTGGTCCTTCCATATTGTTCGTTTTGAAAAACCAGACGGCTGTTTTTACGGCTATCATAAGATTAGTTGCAACCAAGTCTGGATTGTTCAAAAGATCAACACCAAGAGATTGACCAGCATTATAATAGTTACATGAATATGATAGTTGGAACCAACCTCGACCATAGTAATATTTGCCTGGTGCTGCATTGATACTACACCATGAGCTTGAGTATTGAGGTCCACACCCTAATAATTGAGAAAAAGATTATTTCTTTCCAGTTTTCATCATTTCAGGCGCAATGAAAAATATCCTAAATTAGATTTTTTTGATCAAAATCAATAGCATACATAGATATTTCAATTTTATCAAAGATTGACCATCTCGCTCTATTTCTCTACATCGTTAACTATAGTAGTGAATACTTATAATGAACTATTGTCTCTTTTCATCAATAAAATCGTACTGCTCAATTTAAAAAAAAAGTATCGCTATCTTACAGAAAGCTCTAGATATTTTTAGAAACTCAATAGTTTAGTGAATTGTACCTGGAGCGCAATATTCTCGCATTGTCTTGAGTCCATCTGTCTCATGATATACATGAGCAAGAAAAACAGCAGCTTCATCTTTGTTATTAGGTGTCCAGCCTGATGCTATAAGTGCACCAAATTGTTTAGTACGCGCTGAAGAATCGATTGTGTTGAAAACACAGGCAAATGCATTGCTGTCTATAACACCAACCGAACCACCACCTCTACCTCCACTAGGGTTATTATTTCCCAAGCATGGACCTCCTTGACAGCCATCCCCACAGTAATCCGATCCTGTTCCACAGTAGCCCCATTTTGATTGACAATCGCTTGGACTTGAACAACTGGATTGAGATAACACCCGACGAATCAAGTTCTCGGGTCGAACATATTTTTCCTTTCTGTAGCCTTGAACGTTGCCGAGTTTGCCAACAAGCAAGGAAATATGAAGATAAATACTCTACGAAATACTAAGCGAGTACAAAAGTAAATAGTGTATAAGCTTCACTGGTCTTTTTTTAACTTCATACAAACAACAATATGTTAACTAAAGATATTTAAAAAATAAAAACACGCATGAAAGAATAAAATCGATCAACATTAGGTATCGATGCTTTTGTACATTGACGAAAGGAAAAATATAATTATGTAAAGAGACGGACGGGAAGAATACCAGTTTTTATACTAATAATTATGGCAGTCATCATCTATTAGAGCATACACACATAATACGTTTCCTTTGCCCCCACCTCCACCTTTGCATATGATAGTTCATGGACAAACATACGGTTATTTAAAATAATAAACATCAACCGGTTTCACTCATTGATACCTAAATTAGTGTTTTTTTTTATTGCCACTGCATCTTTTCTCGTTGGAGTATTTAATAGGCTTTGCAATTTTTCATAAACGAATATCAATTAACAACTACGTCGAAAGAAAAATATGAAACCTAAAATAATATATTACGCTCATATTTTTGTAAATATTTTTAGAATCAAATAAGTCTCATTTATAGTACTGCTACAGTGCGCTGATCGAATAATATTGTGACACAAACTATTTTGCAGTGGAGACGTTTGGTAGTTTATGAATCGCATTTGTTTATCAAACTCAAATATGTTTATCACGATTCCAGATCTTATTTGAGAACACGAATATGAATTAGAAGTCGTCTCTTTAGCACGATATCATGACTAAAAGAGCAGATGATTTCTTTCTGCCATATAATCAGTATGAATGGTATTTTCATGTTTTTAAATGAATGAAATATAGATTGTTGCAATAATAAAGAAAAGCTTGTTTCAGTTGTATTAGGATATTTTACCAATCAGGGCTTAGAAAAAATCCCAGTGTCATAGATTTATAAAGGAGAACGAACAAAACGTTTTGGTTTCACACAACAACATCACGAATCGGAGTATTGATGGGGACAATAATAATAATCTATGAATACATGGGGAATGCGATAGGAACTATATTTTATCTTGCTTCTGGAAAATAGTAACAAAATAAGGACAGATCTGGGTAAAACAATCAAGTATTTAAAGATAATATCTTTTACAATGAAACAATCGATGGTATAACAGACGTTCGCATTATGTTCATTGTTTTCAGCAATATTTTCGATGTTGAGGCTAAATCTATTCACAATAAATCTCGTCAGGTAAAGTGAAATGACTCAATCTCTGAGAATGACTATCAGTATTCGTATGATAATCGCACAGCGGCGGCGGAGCCACTGAGACCCATGAGGGTGTGGGTGTTGATGTTCTGGACACCTCCACACCCTCAAGATATCGAGATGACAATCAAAATAGGGCAATGCACATGTTCGTTGGCAGGGTTCTTTCTCGAAATCTATGGTCAAAGCCACAACTCGCTCATTCACTGAGTATCATCATATTTATTTATTCCTGTTGTAGAACTTATAGTATTGTTACTAGGTAGCAACAGTAAAATATCTTACAAATGAAAAAAAGATTCGATTTGAAGAACGATAACTTGTTTTCACTTCAAAATATGCAGTGAAAGAATCAGTTTTCTATAAGTTTAGAATAACAGTTTCATTTGATTTTCAAGATTATATCGAAACTACTTGATTGTGCTTAATCGCTGGATAAACACTAATCAAATACAACTAGTTTCATTTTAAATGAATTTACAATAAATTAACAGACACAAACGTGTTTGTAGAAGTCGAGTTGGACAATTTTTTTTATAATGAACAGGAAATAAAAATGGTAACTAGTGGATGCAAAATCTGAAAGACAAATATCAGTCTATTCACCTCCCATCACCAACTGGCTACAAGATGTGAGCTTGACTTTATTTAAATGGGGGCGCAAATGTTCGATGTACACATATATCACTATTGTTGTTCTAATGCGTGATCTAAATGATGCGGTCTTAAAGTTTTCCTTCAATTACAACATCACATTTTGCTTTAATGATTACAATTCTGAGCAAAGACGTGGCATATCTGAATTCTTTCCATTGGAGATGATAGAATAAGAAGTTATTTCATACATTCAAGATGATACAATGTTTGCTACAGTCATGACTGATTTTGGTGACATAGCTACGAAAGACACTATTACCATACGCATTTAGTCTGGTGTGTGTGTGTGGGGGGGNAATTATATGACAGTACGATAAATCCCAGGACGAACATTACAGTGGCCGTAAACAGCCGTGCTCGATATCGCAAACGGCCGTAACCGTCAGAGTTACGACCGTATACGGGCCGTAAATAACCCGTTTGGTATTCCCCGTATTACGGCCGTAACCCACCGTGACGTAAACGGTGAAACCCAACTACCGTAAACGTTAAAAACAGTGCCGTGACACGGTCGTATTTCGAACGAAACGACAGTTTACGACAACGAGAATCGCCGTATCTTAACATATACAGCCGTTTACGACCACCACGACTACCGAACATCAAAGTAAACGGCCGTTTTCCATTCGTTATTCTCGATGATTTCACCTGCAAATCAAACAGATTTCATTCGGACTTCAAAACGATTCTATTTTGGATTTCAAAAAGATTTCATTTAGATTTCAATAAGATTTCATTTAGATTTGAAATGGATTTCATTTAAATTTCAAAAAGATTTAAATGGGATTTGAAATGGATGTCATTAAGATTTCCAAAAGATTTTATTTGGATTTAAAACAGATTTCATTTGGGTTTCAATAAGATTTCGTTGAGATTACAGAAGGATTTCATTTAGATTTCAAAAAGATTTCGCTTAGATTTCCAAAAGATTTAATTTGGATTTCAAAAGGATTTCGTTTAGATTTCAACGAGATTTCATTTGGATTTGAAATGGATTTCATTCAGATTTCCAAAAGATTTAATTAAGATTTCCAGCCGATTTCCAAAAGATTCCACTTGGTTTTTAGAATCATTACATTTATAAAAAAAAAAAAACATTACCTTTCGACTTAAAGCTTGAGTGATTTCTAGGAAACTGGAAATTGGCTGGAAGATGAGCAGGGATTTGAGGAAAACCGCAATACAAACTGAATTGTGGACATGCTACTCAACTTGAATCGGGAAAGACGCGAAACGAAGATTCGACGAAAAGAAATCGAAGATAAATCTGATTTCAGATTTCGGATTTGAAATCTAACCCTGAATTGAATAACTAAAAACGAAAATAAATCTTGAGGGCGTGGTTGTGGATGTGGGAGTCCGAATGGGGATTAACGGAAAATAACAGTTATACCCAGATCCACCCACACCCACACCCACACCCACACCCTCAAGATTTTCAATGGCGCCAAAAAGTTATCAAGATCACTAGAAATCATGAGAAATCAATAGAAATAATTAGAAATGATCAAAAATCATCCGGATTTTGTGGGAATCGACAGAAAGTTGAAGAAATCATGTGAAATAAGGCTAATTTACTTGAAACCTTTCAGATCGTTTAAAATGATTTCGAATGATTTTTAGCTATTTCAAATAATCCCTTTTGTTTTCTGATGATTTCCATGATTTCTACTGATTTCGATGATTTCGTCCGATTTCATGCGATTTCGATTGATTTTGCCTATTGAAATCAGTTTGTTTCCCCGTGTTATCGCACATTCTGAATGTCGTTAACAGTCACTGTATTTTCACGGTGGTTGTAAAAGTCGAACGTTTACATTCACTGTTTACCATTAACGTAATACCTCGTAAAAATTCGTATATGACCGTCGTCTACAGTCGCCGTATTTTCACGGTAGTCGTAAAAGGCGAAAGTTTACGGTCATTGTTTACGATTAACGTAATACGCCGTAAAACGTCGTATATGACTGCCGTAAACGGCCACTGTAAACGAATGCCGTTTTTCAA
>CAJNYU010002435.1:49415-155430 GCA_905331475.1 Rotaria socialis | reverse complement strand
AAAAAATTGTTAGACAACTGGTTGTTACATTTTCAGAGAGATTTCCTAGTGATGAATTTCAAAATGGTCGATTTAAGAATAGTGAATGCGAAATTTTTATTCAAAATTCGTATACGGAAATAAAAAAAAATAAACGTTTGTAATGAATCTTAAAGTGAATCATTTATTTTTAAATCTTATTCTCGCTACTTTCGAAAATTCGGCTCGCCTGCTTCGCACCGCATTTCGTAGTCGAGTGAAACTCGAATACCATCTAGTTAAACTTAAATCTATGCAATAATTTTCCTTTTACTTCAAGTGGGAACAAACTGATTTCTTTGGTTTCTTATGATTTTCAGTGATTTCTATTACTGGAAATCAGTTTGTATGTGATCATTGGAAACGTTTAGAAATGTTGCAAAATGACGAGAAATCAATAGAAATCAACAGTGGTCACTGAAAACATTGCACATTCTGAAAAAAAAAGGAAATTAGTAAAAATCATCAGTAACCAATAGAAATCAATATTTTCTTTCACTATAATAGTTCGAGAATTTCTGTGATTTACATTTATTTACATTTGTTTCTTGTAATTGCTAACAACTGAGTCGTTATTCGCATCTTTAATATATGATGATTTCTAGTGTAGTGATTTCCGATGATTTCTAATGATGTCCAATGATTTCTATGCCTAGAAATCAGTTTGTTCCCCCTTGTTTTATTTATTTGCATTAATTTAAGATGAGAAATACTTGTGATTTTCTTTTTATTGAGAGTGATCATTCAGCGCCATTTATTTATATTTTGTGGCTTGTTACTCATGACTTCTTTTGGGTAGACATGAACAAATTATTTTAAAGAGTATTTTAAAGAAAATTGAGTCACTATTTGAAATTATTCGAATCTGAAATTTTGAGCAATGGCATGTATTTTCTTTTTTTCCCGAGAGTGTATAAGCAAAACAAATCTTTCCTTTCTTTTTTATGATGGTAACGTAATTCAATAAAATCTAACACAGCATTGTATGTTCACATAGCAATCATCACCATGATATGTTTCATTGGAAAAATCTTTTAAATGGCTAATAATTTCATTTTAGCTAGGCCACTCACATATTTCTTGGAGTCACAGTTGAATCCATTTCAACTTCCATCAAGTTTTATCCATTACAATAAAAGGTGTTAGTGGAAAAGAGCGGAAAAAAAAGAAACGAAAATATCCATATATGGAAGTTTTCTTTGTCTTTCTTTCGTTATTTTCCACCAAGTTCCAATAAAACGTTTTAATAATAAAAGTAGAGGGGCGTATAAGATACCCTATCGGTCCATTTAGATTTTTGCACCTCAACCTAGTCACATTACATATGAAATGAAAGCTCTCGTTGAAACAAGCATTTCGGTACTAAATCTGTCACGAACAAAAATGAATTTAAAAAAAAGTGATGAACACTAACAAAAGTTGACTATTTGGCTGTTGCTCTTGAAAAGAGTCTCCCATTTTCGACACAAATATATCACACTAGAACTATTCTCACAGTGACCAGTCGATAGACTTTTTAAAGCTGTACAAAACAGCACGATTAGAAAAATAAAACAGCATTGGTCGCTTCATAGGATACCATCTTTTTTTTGAGTTTTTTCCATATTGCGACGAAAATTTTTGGCAAAAATTCAGATGGACCATTTTTTTAATCTATACCATTCGATAGACATTTTTACGTGCCACAAAATAGGATGATTACGAAAGTCAAAAAACATTGGGCTCTTAAAGATAGCTTCGGCATACTCTCTATTGGATTCTGGCCTGCAAGACTATAGTTGCTATAAAAAATTATGCTATATTCGGAATCAGTACCGAAAACTGAGTGGATTTGACTGCATTTTCAATCTTTTTCAGTAATTACATTTTAGTCGAAAAAATTCCCTGCACTACCCCTCAAGGCTAGGTGAAAATATTAACTTCACCAGAACCACTTTGTTTTCGTTTAACGTTCTGCTATTTCGAGTTCTAATAACAATTTATATGTTTAGAACTTCATTGCCATTGTCGTAATCGTGTTTTAGTAAAGTTAATATTTTCACCCAATCTTGAGGGGTACTGCAGGGAATTTTTTCGACTAAAATTTAATTACTGAAAAAGATTGAAAATGCAGTTAAATCCACTTAGTTTTCGGTACTGATTCCGAATATAACATAATTTTTTACAGCAACTATAGTCTTTCAGGCCAGAATCCAATAGAGAGTAGGAAAAAACGACAAATCACCACTCAAAAAAAACTGGTCAATGTGAGAATAGTTCTAGTGTGATATATTTGTGTCGAAAATGGGAGACTCTTTTCAAGAGCAACAGCCAAATAGTCAACTTTTGTTAGTGCTCATCACTTTTTTTTTAAATTCGTTTTTGTTCGTGACAGATTTAGTACCGAAATGCTCGTCTCAACGAGAGCTTTCATTTCATATGTAATGTGACTAGGTTGAGGTGCAAAAATCTAAATGGCCCAATAAGGTATCTTATACGCCCCTGTCCTTTGAAAGCACTCGTCAGTGTTTTTCGTTATTGACTTTTCTCACTCGAATTTACCAAAAATCTGCAAGTGAAGATCTTGGGTTTTGTTCTATAACCTACTGGGTGCAATTGAACTCTACTGGAAAATTATTTTCTTCAAACGCAATATCTAATTATTTATTGGTATACTCTTATCCATTGTAGAGATTTCAGCTTGATCGATTGTCTCGACTTCGAAAATCGGAAACTAACAGCAAAAAGGAAAA
This sequence comes from Rotaria socialis, assembly GCA_905331475.1. Lineage (NCBI taxonomy): Eukaryota > Metazoa > Rotifera > Eurotatoria > Philodinida > Philodinidae > Rotaria > Rotaria socialis. The sequence goes on along the minus strand of CAJNYU010002435.1, from coordinate 152,680 downwards.
TGCATACACTTGAATCTCAAGTCGATTAAAATTTCGATGCAAATCATGTGAACTGAAAGATTCTTTCGTAGATTTTCCTTGCAGTTTGTTAAGATGAACTAGCGTTCAGTTGAGCTAGTTGGCATTTTTACATTCAAGTTATGCTAGATGAAAATGAAACATAACTTGATATGCATAATGAAATCAGTTGTGTACTCTGATCTTTTTAGTTTTGAAATCTCTTTTTAGTTTTGCCTGAATTTCATTCAACTTCGACTATCTTATAAAACAGACAAAAATAAAAAGAAAGAAAAATGTGAATTGCATTTGTACTTTATAATCGATAATGATATGGAGTTAGACATGATTTATTAAGATTCATTTATAACGGAAATGAATTTTGCTTACATATTTATTCAAATAAACGTCACGATTGATGATTTATGTCAAGATAAATTTGTAATACTATTTTAAGAATTAATATTAATAAATAATGGAAGCACAAAAAGAAAAAGAAAAGAAAAGAAACGGTGGTTAGCATATTTTCAAAAAAGAATCTATCGATATCATTTATGAATATCTATTAGAATTTGAATGAATTATTTTTAGTTTACTTTATTCAATTTTGCATAAATGTAGCAAAGAATCTTTATTATTTAATTTTAAGAAAAAGAAAGGAAAGTCCAACAGTCAACTAAACCGAGAATATTACTTTTAAAATCTATGAAAGTATCATAAATTTTTATTGAGAATCACCCATTGAAAGAATAAAAACCAAGTTTCGTTTTTGTTCAAATAGCGTTCCTGTCAGAGCAACAACAGAGCTAACAACAAGTATCTGTTTAAAACTATTTTTATTAACATATTATATTTAATAAAGTATCAATGATGTATGTTGAACTTTCATTTCATAGATTATTTGATAGATCTGTAAGTATGTTCGAATTATAATATAATTCTCTTGTTTGAATGTCTAATTAGGTAAAAATAGATTTCTTATTTCTTTTATCTCAACCATTTAGGTATTCGTGCGTAATCCATGATTTATAAATTAAAGAAGACAATTGTTCATAGGAATTCTATTCATAGTTCAAAAAGATTTTCAACTAATTGTTTCATAATTTTCTTAGATTGCCTTTCCATTCTGAAAAGTATACAATGTTAATCAACTTCAACTAGACATAAATTTGATGTTTCGATAAGAATTCATAAAAGATATTGTCTAAAATTATTTAGTTCTATATTTTTAAAAAACAGGAACGTATGTAGAACAAATATGATAAAAAAAAAGAAGAGGAAAAGTAACGGAGTTGTTTTTTTTTGTATGTTCCACGTTAATATAATATGATCTTTTAAAAATTTAAGAAAAACAGTAGAAAATAGCTACTATCGTCAACAGAATGCTGTATGTTACTGATTTGGCAGCATTTTTTTTATCAACATCAATCTGAGTGGAGTCGGATTTACCACGGATAATAATAATTTCGTGTTGCGCGAAATGAATTGGCTGAAGTAAAAATTCATTTTCATTGGGAGTAGATAGTGTTTCATTCGTTCGAATTGAAGTTTCTTTGGATAAAATATTATCTGTTGTATTCGCAGTGTAATTAGTTGCCACAGCAGTTATGACAGTTGTAGTTTTTTGGCAAACTGGATCAGTACTTACAGCTGGACACACTTCACTGACTGATGCTGATGATCGAATAGGTACTGTTTGAACAAGATTACATGTACGAGCTAGTAATTGATTCATTGAAGCACCGTCAGTATGTATTTCCACAAAATCAGCTGGTATAAATGTTTTATTATCAGTTATGTTTGCTGATAGTGGTTCAAGAAAAGCTATCGAATAACCATGGCCAACAGGAAATTCTTGACAATATTCTTTACCTTCAACATGACCTAGAAAGCGTTTTAAATATTTTGATTGTGAGATTCTCATTATAGAAAGAAGGTTTTCTTTTTATTTACCAGCACTTGTGATATTAATTTGTCGTAATGTTGCTGGTCCTTTTAAAATACAATAAACTTGAAAGAAAACATGAAATGTAGAATCATTTTCTTCATCCAAAATTTTAGCCATAGCTTTTCCATAGACAACAATTGACGATTTTGCTACTTTAGTATCAAAATCGATTGTATCCGGTGAGCATTCTCGATCAGTTGTTGGTATACCATGACAAACAGATATGATGATCAGAAAAATAACTTTACTAATAGTTAACATTCTTAGTTAGAATCCTAGTTTGATATCAAGTCGATTTGAATGAACTGATCGACTAAATCTTGCATATATTTATATGTACGCTACAGAAAAGTAAAAATACACAGTCATCATATGATATTAATGTTTATCTGATGAGCAAAATGGACGATGATCATAGAAGGAAAAACATTTTTCTCTTTCCATTCTGTTCGTCAGAGACATCGATCTACATGACTTTGATCATTTATAGCATTGAAGAAGAATTCTAATGTTGCTTTACGTCTGTTAAATGAACAGCAAGAACTATTATGATAATTCTGTTTTGCTTTACTTGAAACTTATGCACTTAAAAGTCTTCTAAAATAATGTTTCGGTGAAACTAATTTTATGTCCTACAAAATACATCGAGTGCACTTTCAAAAGGCGATACATGTTTTCATAAGTAATTGAATATATTCACAAGCTGGTTCTTTTCATCAAATAGTGATGAATAAACATTATTTTTCTGACGTTTTTTACATCAAGCATCAAGCAGCACAATAGAATCATACATAATAATAAAAAAAGAGAAACAGAGATAAAGGCATTTTTTTCAAAAACATTTCGCTTTATTTGTTCATTGCAAATCTTCATCAACATTTCTATCAGTTCTTGAATGAGATCGATATGAAGAATCACCAGCGGCCGTTTTACGTGCTGATAATGATGGTGTTCGTCTATTTGAACGCGGATTAAAATCATCGTCCTCATCATTATCATTATTATTATCATGTTTATGGATTCGTTGTTTTGAAAAAAGATCTTGTTCTTTTGGGTTAGATTTTTTCCGATTTTTAACTAAATCATCTTGTTCATTTTCATCATTAAATTTTGAACGTGATTTCTGTCTTGCTGACGATCTTCGTGATGAACTTTCACCACCACCATCATCATCATCATTATTATTTAAATGCGTATGTCGAGATGAGTTTTTATAATCGTCATCCATTAAATTTTGATTAGTATCAATGTTACCATCATCATCATTTTTTTCGACACGTTTCGAGTAACGATCTTGTTCTTTGAGATTAGTTTTTTTTTGAATTTCACCAAATTCATTATCTTCATCATTTAATTTTGAACGTGAATTTGATTTAGATGTTGATCTTCGTGATACACTTCCACCATCGTTATCATCGTCACCATCTTTATCTAAATGCGTATTTCGTTTATCACGCGATGATGTTCGATAATCAGCATGCGTTAAGTTTTCTTTAGTGTCATCATTGGCATTATTAGTTCTTGGTAATTGATTTGCTCTATCATGTGTAATTCTATTTGTTATTTTTCGATGAGGAGATCCAGTTCGTTTCGATGATTCTAATGAATCATATTTTTCTTCGTCATCGCGTTCTCCGTCGCTAGTAATTGTTGTTAACTTTTCAGCTTTAGAATGTGGACTTGGACTTGTTATAGCCCATTGTGCTACAAGAGCTTGTGGGCGTGGTGTGCCAAGAGGTGGACCCTTGCTTTGTGGAAAGTCATCGCGACGAGATGATGCAGACGAAGGAGCTAATGGAGGCAGGTTATCACCATTTAAACGACTTCGACCTGGTCCAATTACTTTTTTCTTTTTTCGAGTTATTGATCGAATCGTTGTTTGTTCATCTGTTGAGTCGATCTGTTGATTTTCATCGACGTTTGATGTGGTAGATCGAGCTACCGGTGATTCTTTTCTTCTTGGTGAATTTTCTATACTATATCGTCTTGGACGGTTTTCTCCATCACTATTGTCATCACAAGCAAATGTACGAGAATGAGATGAAGATCGGGGCGCTGGTATTGGTGGAAGAGATGCATTTTCATTTACTATTTTCGATCTTATTCTCTCATCGTTTGATAATCGATTCGATTTATCTTTTGTTGATTTTTCTGGTGCATTACGCTAAAATGAAAAAAAAGAAAGTTCAAAAGCAATATTATTATTTTAATCATTTTAATGAAATATGAATAATTCATTTCCGTGACAAGTCATGCTTTAAAATAGATCGATGTATCTCAAAAATGAATTGAGCATATTAAGCTAAATATTGGAAATAAAAACAGATTAGCAAATAATAAAATCGAAATCAAACTGTTCTTTGTTTATTATCATTTGACATAAAGACAAAAAAACATATGTATATATATCACAGACAGCAGATAGTGTGCAAGTTTCCTTTTCTATTTTTCGCCATCAACAGCAGTAGGAGCAGCCGTAGATCTTACTTCAGCATTTTTGACAGCATGTCCAATGGGAATAAAACCATTTTTAATTGTATCGTCATCTTCATCATTATTGTCTTGCGCACCTTCTTCTTTGTCTCGTCTACAAAGAAAAAATAAACACTGACTTTTATTTAACTGTCCTATATATATATATATATAAAGTTTGGGAAACTGTACTCTTCACGTAATTTTTTGACACGTTCCTGTCGTTCAAGTTTCGCTTTTTGTTCAGTTTCAGTACGCTTTTGAACATCTTGTTCAACACGTCTATTTAGTGAATCAAAATTTTCATAAACAACTTTAATAAGCCAATCAAAACCGTGTCGAATAGATTCATCGATTTTAGAATTTTTTCCATTACGACTTAATGATTTAGCTGTACATAATTCCTGCATAAATCGAACGAGAAATCATACATTCAATATTTTCATTTTCTTTTTGTACTTACCACTCGACATAGCGTTTGATTTTCGTTAACAAGCCGTTCAATTCTTAAATCTTCAAGAATTGTATTCTTATCAAGTGCTTCAGCTTTATCTTGTTTATTCGCCAAACTAAAGCAAATAAAAATTGACATAGTTAGTTCAGAAGGCTTTTCTATTCATCTTTATTTAATACATGAGAATGGGTTTTCCTTTGACTTTTTCTTCTTGTAGAAGTCTTTTTAATACATCACGATTTTCACCTAAACGATTTTCTTCACTTGAATCAAGAACATAGACGAATCCATATGCATCATCGTAATAGTGACGCCAAGCTTCTCGAAATGTGTTTGCACCACCCAAATCAATTAATTTAATTTTTTCATTTTTATGCGTAATTTCTGTTTGAGAATAGCCCACCGTCGGTGCAACGGAATCGACTGGAGCTAAATATTAAATACTAAATATTACTAATATAGTGTTAGAGAATTTCATTACCTTTTTCAAGTACTCGAGTTGTTGTTGTTTTCCCTAAAGATATAGAAAACAAAATAGTTCAAGTTTTCTTTTAACTTATTGATTTTACCAGCATTGTCTAAACCGAGTATAGCAATAGTGATTGGTCTATAAGAAAAATAAATCACAAGTGAAAGCAATACTTTTGTTAACATTAACAATTTTTACTTGTTAGTATTAGCTGACCCTTTACAAGGTGTACTACCCATGACTCGTCGATCTTCTTCTTCTCTTGGAGAGATGTAAATACAAATATATTAGACAGAATATTAGGCCTGTTGCTTGCGTTAAATCAAGTCAAAGAGAAAAGAAAAACTAGAATTCAGCACACTAGCTGGTAGGAAATAGGAAAAAAAGAGTTTTTATATTTATTCTGAGGAAGGAAGAAAAAAAACAAATTATCATACGTCACCATATAAATGTTTTGCTTGTTCTTTTTACACTAGACATAAGTCCATTGTGTTGCTAGGTGTTGAACATGTTAAAAGCAAAAACTAACGTCGCCCTATGGCACACAAAAAAAGATGTCGCTAACAGCGATAAAACAATCTCAAGTATTATTCTGTAAAACACAATTTTGACAATTTTTGGAATAAACCTTATGTCTCCTTGATGTCATTAGGCCATTTCTTAAACTTCAACACAGCGTCCCTAAATATTTTAGCAAAGATCATAGATACACATGTCATCTTGATCGGTCACAAAAAAGAACATAGAGTAGAATTTTGTGTTTCAAGGGTGTTTCTTTTCATGGTTTCACATATTTTCTTAAAGCTTCCAAAATATTTTCCGCTATAAGTCTCCTCCTGTTTTTTCATTTCTATCATATAGTGTATCATAATTAGTTAAATTATTCGAATATACATACCTGTTTTGTTTTTCTGTTCGACTTTATTGTAAATTTTACAATTAAACATATTAGTCATAAAAAAAAGAAAAGAGACTAATAAAAGAATACTTTTTATCATAAGTCAATTTGATTGTTAAAGTCAGAGAACACATTGCGATGTAAAGAAATAAAAGAAACGCTAAACAATGAAAACGAAAACTCATGTGTCTCGCCGCTTTATGCTTGCTGTATATTGTGTTTGGAGAGAACGAAAACAGTATGCAGATTGAAAATACATGATTCGCATGCTATTTTTTGTGATAAAAATACAATATAGAAACAGTTTATGTACCATCACGGTACTGGATGTAACAATATGATCGAACTGTAGTCGCTATAGATTTGATCACGAGAAACGGTTGGCTGTCTTTTGTCGTAAAATTCTTATCTTGGCTAAGCAAGATGTGTCTCAGTTACAATGTGCTATTTGCAGAATGAATCAATTCAAATAAAAACTGGCTGACATTTACTATTTTTTTCGTGTCGAAAATTATCATACTGAATGACTCATCATGATATAAACAAGAAATGTTACAGAGTTTTACTTAAAGTAGCAGTATGTTGTCTATAAATCTTCGTAGCTACTTGCTTAAGAGGTTTTTTTGATTCGAAATAAATTTGTTTTCCTCACTCAAGTTGGTTCAATTTCATAAAAAAATGATTCCTACCTTTTCGAAATTCTAAAGTTGTATATTTATCTTATCTTAAGAACCAATCTATTTAAGCGAACCACTTAGAATGTCGACCCAAGCATCTACTTAATAGATTTGCGAAAGATTTCAGTTCCTATCAAAAAAATTTCAGTATGAATACATTCCATGCATAGAAGCAAATTCAACCGATCAAGGTTGTGAATACCATAACAGTGTCTTGTTTATGGTAGTTTAAATAAAATAAACGTCTTTCAAATCTAAAACGATGTATCTGAACAATCAAATAGAATATTTCTACTAAAAATTTAAACATCGTTTTGTACACATCTTTTTCTCATTAGGAACAGCGACGGCGCGAACGGGGGGGGGGGGGCGGCCCCCCCCCCAACTTTGGAAATTTTTGTTTCAATTTTACTCCGATTTTTGAAAAAAAACCTCCCGTTTTCAAGTAACCCCCCTATATTTTTGTTGCTTCGCGCCGTCCCTGATTAGGAAAAACATATTTTTGTAGAAAAAATGTATTATTTTTTACAAATTGACATACGACTGATAATAAAACATTCAACAAAGTTCAATTAGATAATTGTATATTTTAAGACAATAGAAGTTCGTTCTGCATGAAAAGTCGAAGACGTGACAAACAAAAAGATACTTTTTGTCTGGTGGTGAAAATCACAATAAAATCATGTTTTAAAAACCGATTTATGGAAAAAATTACGTTCGCAATCTAAAATCTAAATTGTTGTTGAAAATAAATGTGTATAAAAAGAGTAGACATGTCTCTATCAGTTTCTAACATTTCTATTGTAAACTAATTTACTTGTCAGTTAATATGTATAACGTTTAAATCTGGATATCTATAAATTCGTAATATATTTAGTTTTACTTATGAGATAAAATTTCTAAATTTTGTCTATACAAAACGGAATAAAACTATAACGTTGCTATCAGTCAAATACAATTGAATAGTTTTCATTCTACAATATAACATGTAGGATATTTAAAAAAATCAATTGAATCAAATTAATAATAAGAATATATGATAATCCATTCGTTCCATTTTGACGTGCTTCATCATCAGAAAAAAGTGATCTATGATTTTGACCTTGAAAAAAACTGAGACTAAGATTATTTTGTTGATGGTCATCTAAAAGAAGTGATAGTATAGCAAGATCAAGTGGGTCTTTTCGTAACGTAGTAGTAGTGGTAGTAGTAGTAGTAGTAGTAGTTGTTGTTGTTGTTGTTGTTGTTGTTAAAATTGATTCAGTAGATGTTATTGTTGTCGTTGCTATCGTTGTTAATAATGTAACAGTTGTACTTGGTATTTCTATAAAAATAATGCAAATTATATAAAAAAATATTTCGTTAAAACCTACCTGATGGACAATATACAGAAACAGTTGGTGGACATTTATTAGTTAACGCTGCTTCACGATGATTTATTTCTGTAAATGGATATGTTCGTGATAGGCCACATGTTTTTTCCAGTAAACCATTGATTTTATTATTATAAGGAACTTCTTCAAAATCTGTTGGACGATAAGTTCCATCGAAAAATGGTTCAAGAAAAACAATATACCGTTGATTAATATTTAATCGTTGACAAGAACGGCGACCAAGAAGTGAACCTAAATTTAATTAGTTTTAAGAGACTAACACAAAATGAATTTTGTTTCCTACAAACCTGCTTGAACAATATGAATAATGCGTTGGGTAGGTTGACCTTTTAAAATGCATGAGACAAGAAGTGTAACATTGAATAAATTTCGAATATTAACATCATTGTGTTTCTTTAATGAAGTGCCAAAAACAATAATAGGTGATTCTTGAACTTTCGTACTAAATGGTACGTCTTCATTAGAATTTTTATCACATTCCAAAGCTAATATCAAATTTATAAGAATAAAAATAAGACAAACGCTAATGTATAAACGATGATTATTCATATCTGTCACTGAAAGAAATGAACTGATTTGAATGACGATGGTTTTTATTTCAGGTCCTTTCTTTTTTGTTTATCAACGAAATTATCGTAGCTCGAATTACTTCTTCCATCGGCACTATAAAGGGGATCGAGTATCAATCTACGTGATTATTAAAAATGAAAAGAACAGAAAAAATGCTCATAATGCTTGTTTCATAATCGAGAATGTGCTTGGTTAAGTGATTTTCGTTATAGAAAAAAGAAGAAGTTTATCTAATCCTTTTTTTATTCTTCGTTTTATCAGGCATCGAATGAGCCTATACGTAAAGAAGAGTTTTTTATGATTAAAAAATACTCGTGAATGACATAATCAAATAAATTTTCATTCTAGAATAAAATCTTACATTTTAACAGTACGTTTTTACTTGCTTCAAATAACTACAATAGTTTCATCGTTGTAGTCAACAACGAAAAAAGACCAGAAAAAGTTTTAATCTTTGTAGAATGCCCTGTAAATTTATGTTTCATTAGAGGCTCATGATTATACTTATGACGTGTACCATTCAGGATCGATTCCAGACGTCAAATTCTATGTCATACAAAGAATCAAATATTTAATATAAAAAGTAGAGAAAATGCTCGTGAGATTTTCTATCTTTCTGAAATGGTTATTTTAATAAGTCTAGAAGTTCGATTCAAATTAGAAACATTCTCTCGATACATATGTGATAATTCATACTCCGTGATCTAAACTGGTATTAGTTATCACCATGTTCTTTCTAAAGGATTGAAACCGATTATCAGTTTTTATTAAAAGTCAAATGTTTTGTAACAACTGAAATGAGGGTCGAAGAGAATAGTTATATTTCCTTTATCGATAGAAGATTTCTTTTTATTGAAATTTTATCACCGAATCCATTTCTCGGGTACAGAACTGGCTCCGTACAGTGGAAACTGGCATAACTCTAGTGCTCTTACAGCATCATGTCTTAGATCTTGGTTGCAAATCTCTTCTTCTGTCGTTTCCAAACATATTTTTATTGATATACTCAGAGGATTGACAAAATAAATCAGTTTTTATCACTTCATATGTTCATATGATTAATACAAACGTACATATAATCTTAACGTTATCCATAGACTACGATATGATAAATTGGTTATGAGTGAAGAGAATTCATCATCGGCACCCATGTTTTAACTCTTCCTATTCAAAGAATTCTTTTCTTCTTGACTTAAACATATGACACTAAAAATTTTTTCTGGTCGAAAAATTTGCATCACTTAAACATCTTTTCTTGATTATCTCTCAATTAAAAACAGCTACAATTCTCGAATAAAATATCAATAAGCAGATAGTCATGAAGAAAAAATTCACTATTTAAAAAGACAACTTGTAAGAATTTTCATAGTCCTTGCCCAATCAGGCCCAAACCTCGCCAACTTTCTATGCAACAACTCGTCGCTACATCGTTAATTGAATCTGTGACTAAATACCAATGCAAAACACATATCCACTGAAAAACATAGAGTATGTACATATCCTACAATTTTTCTCGTGCATCTACAAGACAAGGCGTGCATCTAAGACAAGCAAATCATGTCAAACCAAGACGACACGACCCTTGTCAAATTCGTCTATTTTCCGATCGCTATGATAGAGAGTCGCCAGAGTTCGCAAGAGTTGAGAGCATAGTTATCAACTTAACCTATCACTAAGCAAATCATGTACCGCACGTCATCAACATCGTTATGCGACATTTATCCATGAGATCACTAACACATAAAAATCGAAATGATTAGCGATGCGTTTGTTTAGAAACTACAGATTGTCGCAACCAACAACTATTCATATTGACTTTATTTAATGCAACAAGTGAAAAATGAACAGTTTTCATCAGAGCTTATTTCGCATATATAATTGACTTAGAATAAAACATATTACAAAAAACTCACACGTAAGGATCACTAAAAAGAAAAATGATTCTCGCATTAAACTGTCTTTCAGATACTTCTCTTATGAGTTACACAATACTTCTACAAGATTCTGTACTTTTTGATCATCGAAAAAATAAATTATTCTCAGTAGAATTCATTTCAAATATTTTCTCTCGGACGAAACAATCGCTTTCGATAGAATGACATATTCGATGACGATCTAATAAACGTAGAAGTCTGAATAGAGCTTATTTCTAAAAATCGTGCTATACGCAACAAAACATGTATTTTATTTCATTTGTAATAACTCTCTAAAACATGAATGATTTTGAGTAGGATTTATGTAAAATATTTTGCGTAAATAAAATACTGTAATATTAATATGATTGTATTTTTCATGATTACGTAAAATGCAAATAATTCTAAACATTGTTTATACCGAATATTTTCCTTGCATCAGCTAAAGCGCTTCGATATGATTTGATCTTCGCAGTTTACGTAACAATTAGATAATACTAAGCAGAATTACCGGCAAATATTTTTCTCATAGAAAACGGAATATTTCGAAACGATTACATAGTTGAGGATCACCTGAAAACGGACGGATTCTCATCAAAGCCTCTTTCACATATGTCTGTCGCATACAATCAAAGTATCTGTGGAAAATTTCACTCTTCGTGATTATCGAAAATATCAACACTCATTATCACAGGCTAGTTCATGTATCCTTTTATTACACGCATAGAAATCTATCAATATGAGTCTATCGTTCATGGTCACTTAGAAAAGGAATAATGGCAAACAGAGTGTATTTCAAATATCTTTCTCGTATGAATATAGACCATTTCAATGTGATTCTATCCTTGTTCATTAGCTAAGAAGAAAATAGTTTCATCACTGTATACTTCAAATATTTTATTTCGCATAAATGAAAAACTTATACATATAATTGAAATATTGATGATCGCTTAGAAAGGAAATAATTTGCAACCGAGTGTATTTCAAATATCTTTCTAATACAACACGAAATACTTCGATATGATATTCTTATTGATTGTTACTTAAAAAGAAAATTGTCTCATCATAGATTGTTCCAAATATTCTCGTTCACTAAAACAAAGCACGTGAGTACGATTTCATTCCTGAATAGAAGCTGAAAAATGGATTTTTCTGAAAACTGTCTATTTCCTATATTTTTCTGACGCGAAACAAGATATTTCGATATGATTCGATCTTTGACAATCAAGCGAAAAAAGAATGGTATTCATCAGAGTTTATTTCAAGTATTTTTCTCATTAACAATAATAAAATCGGATTCAAATTCATCTATGATAATCACCTGAAAACTAAATAAATATGACCATAATCTAGTTCAACGAGTATTGTCATCTAACACAAAATATATTGTTATAATGCCATTGTGAAGGATCGCCTAGCAAATGTAAAATTCTTACTAGAGGTAATTTCATATATTGTTCTCAAATGAAATCAATCTACTCTATAAAGTTTCATGGTGAATAACCACCCGGAATCTGAAATATTCTAAAGAGTGTTCGTTTCAAATATTTTCTGTAAAATGAAATCGAACTTTCAACATGATCACATTCCTCATGCTGACGTGAAAACGAAACTATGCTGAACAGATTTTACTTTAAGTATTCATCTCACCTGAAACAAAAATTTTCCACACGATTACGTCTCTGTTGATCACCTGAAAAATGAACAATTTTAATGATATTATCCTTCAAATACGTTTTTCTCTGCGAAGTCAACCTGTTTACATATGATTCTACTCTTAATGATTGCTTAAAAAATGAATTATTTTCATCAGAATATGTTTCGAAAACTTTTCTCACATAAAACGAAACATTGTCAAATGATCTCATCCTTGATGATTACTTAAAAACGAAATAATTCCATCAGGGTGTGGTTAAAATATTATTTTCATCTGAAACAAAGCATCTCTACATTTTAGGATCGTTCCTAAGCACGTGAAATCAAAATAGTTTTTATCAGCATTGTTTCAAGTATTTCTCTCACGTCAAACGAAAATTTTCAAAATGATGACGTCATTAACGATGACCTAGTAAAAAGATAATCCTGAGCAACGTTCATTTCAAATATTTGCTTTCTCTGAAATAAAACATTTCGATATGATTTCATCATTTTTCGACACCTAAAAAAGAAATTAGTCTCATCAGGGCTATTCCAAATATTTTTACCACACATAAAACAAAAGTTTAGCTAAGCTTCTTCCGTTGGTGAGCACATTAAAAATAAATAATCATTAAGATAGTTTATTTCAAATATTTGATTCGGAGTGAAGTAAAATAGTTTAATATGACTCTATTTTTAAGATCAACTGAAAAAGAAATCGTCGAATAAGAATTCTTTTCAAGTACTTTTCTCATATGCAGCAAAATATGACATGTTGATTCTATGTTTAATGATCACCTAGAAAATGAATGATTATCATCATAGTTTATTTAGAATATTAATGCCACATGAACAGAAATGTTTTGGCATAAATCGAATGATGATGATCACGTGAAACATAAATAGTTCTGACGAGAATTGTTTCCAACTGTGCTGCTCACGCAAACCAAAACATTTCGATATAATCATATCCTTGATGATCACCTATAATATAAATAAATCTTATGAGGACTCTCTTCAGATATTTCTTAGTAGATGTTTAATAATAATCATAGGCTGTCAGACGGTATGAATAAATGCGACATTAGAATGTTTCTGAGCATAGTTCTGTACTCGTATCGTGTAACTTTACTATCGATATAGAGTTTTTGTACTTCTAGGAATCATGGGTGTGTTTGAATAGTGTGCATTTGGTTTTGGAAAGGCAGCTTTGGTCAATTCAGTTGCTAGTTCGTGAAGATCTGTTCCTATTGTAAGATGGATATAGATATATTTATGCATGCATAAGTCAGTAATGTTCACTTAAGTTTTTGATTATTGTTGTTAATTAGTCTTGTGTACTTTAAGTTAATATATCTCTAAAATTCTACATTCGGTAGAATTTTTTTTCTGTAGCAGTTGAATTCGAAATGTAAAATCACATTGTTTCCACACGAATAAAACAGAAAATTGAAGAGTTTTAAAGGCCAAAACTCACTGTTAGAACATCTATTAAATTCAAATCTATTCTCATAAGACTGTGACAGATTTAGGTTTAATTCTATGTTAGTTGTTTATCTTGTACTGACCAGTAGAGGCTATCGGTTTATCAGCAGATGAGCGATATAACTATTGATACTGTATATGTTTGATCTTGAACTTTGGGTTCGTTTATTATGTTTTGCTACTTCGATTCTCAAGGATGCAAGTTGGCGTCTGGGTAAAATATACCAATCAGAGTTTTCCGTGATCTTTATCCTGAACATATTTAAATATGCTTTAGGTTGCTCAAAAGACTTCCAATCAAAATCGTTTTTACTGTCGCATTAAGACAAAGAATAAATCATATAATCGACTACGATGAAAACTCAAACAGAAGTAAATCGATTGGGATATACGTGCTAAAACCTCGAGGAAATTAGACTGGCTAGAAATGATCTGGAATATCATTGATATCTTCTCTGGTTATGTATATAAGGAACGTTGAGATTTCAAGATTTTGCTTTCTGGTACTGAAAGAACATTAAGAAGATATGAGGCTGTTATAAAAATCAGTGAAAGTCTAAATCAATTCGTATTCATTATTTGATGATTAAAAACCATGACAAAACATGAAAGAATAGGTTCGAATCACGAATGCAGAATATATCAGAGTTTGATTTGGATCGCGTTATTATGGAACAGATGCACCTATTTCTTGCTGCAGAGTATTACCTATGACGTATCTTATCAATTAGCATATTTCTTCGGACACTGTTTCATTTAAAAATATCCTTACATTACGTTTTGTCAAGGGAATCGTTTCCTTTTGACATTTCAATGTGGATAATAAATCTATATGAAGTAATCGATTATATCAAGCATAGATAATGAAATACAAAGCATAGTAAACTGCGAAAAAATTCAGAAAGCAAAAGAAGAAGATATTATCAGTAATATAAATAAGATTTTGTGTCAAAATACTCAAAATTTCTCAAGTTATAGTTCATTTGTTTTAGCAGGATGTGCAACGCATGATGTTCTACTGATGTTTCGACACTTAATCAATAATAATATATGTAAATATATTTTCTTTTTACTTAAATTCTGCTTTCATTAAGACGAAGCTTCTATAGAACAAGCGAAAAATTGCAATTCCCTCATACGCTACTACTTCAAAATCATCCTTACGAGTATATTATCATTTTGAGTAGATATTTGTTGTAAGTTCTGTTATAATACAAGAACATTTTTATTATAAATGGCTATTTTAAGAAGTATGTTTTTCCTCCACAGTTCAAACTTTCAAAAGAAGAACTTCTGATGTCTACAAGCACTTTCTATTAGCAATTTTTAGACTTAAGATTCGATTTTAGACAGCCTGAAAGATTCTTTAAACTCATAGAATGAAAATTGCCGTAAAATCTTCATCACTTGAAAACAGAAAAATGACCAAAAAATATACAAGAAAATTTCTAACGCTTCATTAGTTGGATTGAATGTACAAGTTTCAAATCAAAAGTAATTCTCGCAATTTCCTACGTTTACTTCTCGGAAACTAGGCGTAGGGATTTATCAGAAAACGAGGGTTAAGTACTATTGAAAACTAGCTGAGAAGGAGGGACATATGAACTTACGACTGAATTGTTGCATAAGACTTAAGTAGATATAATATTTCTTTGCGTTTTCATCGAATTTCATACGATCAATAGTAAAGCAAACACCTGGGAAAATAAGTTCTTCTTCTTCGTCAGGAAACTTGGAGTATGGTTTAAGATTCACAGTAAAGCCATGCTTCATTGTCATTATAAACAAGACATTACCGTAAACTTTTGCTATATTCTTTTGTCGACTGCAAGAAGTAAACGATTGAAACGAACGTCGGGGTTTCACTTCTTTGTCGCAATCGTCTTTGAAAATTGAAATCAAATCATCGTTCAAGTCAGCCCCTCTATAAAATACTTTTCCTCGTGGCGCTGCTGTTTTGCTAAATGGGCTGTCCCATAAAAGCAAGCAGAATGGGCCCAATAGTCGTACTTTTTGTCGCCATTCTTCTTTGTACTCGTCGTCTCCAACCAATCGCATAGCTTCATTCATTTTTCTATACAAAAAACTATCCAAAGAATACAGAAAAGCGCACTGCTTCCATATTTCTTCTGTGCCTGCGTCTTTTTTTTCTAGCAACCTTTCAGCTAAATTTTCGCCTTGACGTTGTTTTCCGATCAATTTAGATTGTTCAATGATACCAGCAGCAGCTTTTGCCACAATCATGGAAGCAATGTCTTTATCTTTTGAAGGCAATTGGTCTTTCGTGATCTTCAAATATTTTACTGTTTCTTTTATGAACGGCGGAATCCATCCGTATAAACCAGAAAAAGGACGTTTAGGATTGATAAGATCGAAAGCAAATCGTTCTGCTCGCATGGTCTGATCTTTTGTGGTGCACTCTAATCGTTTAATAGGACGCTGTTTGTTTTGATCAATATTGCAAATTTGTATTTGATGTTTGAAATCGATTGTGTACTCGTCCAAGATTGCATGAGTTTCACCAGCTCTGAAAGCATCTTCAATCATGATGTTGTCTACATTATCATAGTATCTCCATACGGCTGGTTCACAGTTAGAAAATGGATTTAAGCTTGCATTCCACATCCAGTGGAAGCAGATGACAATTTCCGAACACTTCGATGTTTCATCAGCGATTATGTTCATTTTTTTGTAAGCCCAACTCACTATTAAAAGGAAAATGAAGTTGGCACATGCATATGTAAACAATATCGAAAGAAACAAAAAAGGAAAAGTCTTTCTTTCATTATTATTGTTATTACGAGTCATAAAGAAGTTCCTCGCCTATTAAAACTCAAGCAATATTCTCAGTAATTTTTGATTACACGACGAACATGCTTGTAGTTTTTCTTTTGGTAAATTTCTATAAAAAAAAATCTTTCTAATAATTCAATAGACAGGCTCGATGATTTTGCATGCCTTTGATAGGTTTTCATGTTTAAAATAGATGCGACATATCTTCAGATATAACCATATGGTGAAATTGATAAATAAGACTGACTGAGCAAGATCGATTGCTCTGGATATGAAAAGACATATCAAGAGTTGTTAAGATGAGAAAATTTTTTAACAACCAGCTTAGCAACTGTATCGAGCACTTATTCTCGAGAAATCAGCTGAAATGTATTTTTCAAACGTAGAATTTCTCGAGTAGTAAAATCTTTTTCAGTTTCTTAAATAACTCAGTATAAGATGTAAACATATGTTTTATTAGTATTCACATCGATTGTTCGGTGTAGTTTTTTACTTCTAATAGATGTGGATAGGCTGAAAAATCACTAGGAAATACTTCGAGGTTAAAGATTCAAATTATTCGGTCATATTCTAGAAGGGGTATCAATAGAACTGGACCTTCACTCGATTTCAATCTCTAGTCTCAATTAAAAAATAATTAGACACTGGCAATATTTATCTCAAGAGAAAATAAGCTGTCCAAACTTTAAACAAATTCAGTCAAAACAAACTATCCGTAGAGGAGTCATACATACGATTGTTTCCATTTATTATTTCTAGTAAAAAATCATTCTAAAAACTGCAAAATGACTTAGAAATCCAAAGATATAGAAAAGAGTATTTGAATAAATCAGATACATACAAATATGGTTTAGTTTTAAAAGCGGCAGTCACACAAAACTTTATATAGTGGTTAATAAAAAGCAAAACTAATATATTACTTAATTCCGGAAAGAAAAATGAATATAGAAATTCAAACCAGAGACGCACACAGGACATAATTTTTTCTCGTGTCCTTGCCTGTCCTGTTGGCTACCTTGGCCCTGACGGGCGGCAAGATAGGACAAAAATCTAAATCTCATCCTGTCCTATAGGACAGGGCAGGACAGGACAACAGGACCGTCCTGCCCTGTGAACGTCTCTGATTGAAACCCATCTTGCAATACATTTCACTCGATATTGTTTTGATTCACTACTATGTCGACTAACATACATTTGGAACTATTTATACATATTTTTTCATTAAATTGTGCAGTGCTAAATTTTTATGAATTATGCATTCTTCCGTTTATTATACTCTGAAAGCAGTGATCGAACTATAAAATTACTTCCTCAGAATAAGAATAACTTAAGCATAAATTGATTTTCATGGTTCTTCACAAATATTCGTTTTCAACAAATAGCGCTTCTTCATGTTCAGTCATAAAAAGAATATAACGATGTTATGACGCATCGTGAATTGAAATTGAAAATACCTGTCTTTTTACTATAATTCGCTTTTTCATATTCACTTTATGTCATGAAAGAATCTATGCTATTGCCTGTTTAGTGTTTTGTTTTAAGATTCTTGGATTTTAAAACAAAATTGATCACCAGAGAATTTTTATGTTCGGTCCAATTTCATAGAGTAGACTCTGCCAGACAAAGTTGCTATTTAGATGTTCCCTTAACATTATGAAGCAGACATTAGTTTATCAATAATAATTTATTTAATTCATTCCTTCTAGTATTCAATAGTACAAGTATCTTTCAAGATGATAATGTACTTCAAAACAATATAAAGTCTTCGCTAACCGTTCTCCATGAAGATGAGTTCGTTTTTTTCTATCTAGACTAGTTGAAGATCGTTGCAGCGTTGCCTTTGCATTATATAATTTTGATTAATCTTGAAACTAACAACGTGATTCTTCGATTCTTTTATATTCTCATTATGTAGACTCACCGCAGACAATAGCAGAGTCCAGAATGGCCGCATGATTTGTATGGTATTCATTTCTGACTCTGATATAGTAAAGTATTTAACAAAAATCTGTTATCACCTTCAGATAAACCGAAGTTACAGATGCAAAAAAATATTAATTGAGGCAGTTTTTGAAATTACATTCTATTTGAACAATCAAGTTGTTTTTTTCATGCAAATAAAAATAATACTCGGACTGTTTTAGTGGAGTCGAATCTCCTTGAATCTCGATTAGCTCATCAGACTAAGGATATTGAGAAAAATTAATTTTTTTCCCTGGTAAACAAAGAATAATTTAAAATTGAAAGAGGAAAATTTTTCAGCTTGCTCAATTATCGACAGAACAATATAGTGAGCAATTATAACAACACATCTTTAACGTGTTATTTCCTAGGTCGTTTAATATTTGCCATACGGTACTCTTGCGCAAGTAACTCAACGAAAATAAAACCACATTCATTTCCGTTTTTTAAACAACATTCGATGAAAAGTTGGAGAAAATATCTAGAGCAACTTCCTTTTAAACATCGCATAATCAATAACAAAAGTGACTCAGGATGAGTCAAAGTTGCTGTCTACGAAAAGAAAAAATCAGTATTCTTGAATATTCAATCAACGAATAAAGAAGTAGTTGAATATTAAGGCTAGCTATACAGTATTGTGCAAATGAAAATAGTCATATATTTATGACATCATATATTATTTCCGTTTCTTTGATGATGAGGTCGTGAAATCTGTAAATTCTCGTTTATGTTTGTACAGGAAAATTTAAATATTCATGTATTCAATGATCTTATTGCCATTTGAAAATGTTTCTTTTTAAACGTTTGGAGTAAATCAGAAAGTTCATGGAAATTATTCTTTTGATTTTCTATCAAATATAGTTTTTCGACATGTAAAACTCAGTCTTCATTATGCACAAATCAATAAAAATAAAAGTATAGCACAATTGTTACTGTCGTAAAAATTGCTTGCCGTCGTTTTTAGAGCTTAAATATCGAGTTACACCAAATAAACATGCTTTTCATTATTCACGAAAAGAAAATTTCTTTGGAAATAAAATTAGGCAATGAAACTAAGTTTTTGCTGCTATTCAAATGAATACTTTTTGTAGATGTTATACCTTTAAAATTTTAAATATTAATTCATAGGAATGAGTTTGTGAATTGCGAAAATTCACCAGCATTAACTGATTCGATTGATGTAGAAAATATCGTACGATATTGAAAAGTGAAATACAATAGCCGTATACTTTGTTGAAAGTTTTCGTTTCTTTTTGTTGCGAACGCTATGCATCATATGAACACAGCAAAAACAATTCTATCAGAAAGCTTGAATTTACCACACTAAATGCACGAAAGAACAAGAATATTAAACGTAAGCGTGATGCTCAACTACTTTTAGATACCTTTAGTTTTTCTATCGATGTGAACAGGTCATCTATCAAATTCGAAACAAAAAAACAGAAATATTATATTCCAGTGCTAGACTAAAACAATTTGTAACTACTAGATCAGAAAATAAAAATCATGTGAATTTTACCACCATATAATTTGATCAACACTAGAGAGTTATATTCAAGTTTAAGGTATTTGCAACCTGAAGAGTTGATCATGATTGGTCATTATTGTTTTAGAAATTCATACAGTTTTTCACGTGAATCGTCTTATTAATAGGATTTACTTGTACATACTTAGCTAGTATTTGTTTTACGTCGAATTATAATACTTTCTGGCTAATGAGTCGCATACTTTTTATTATCAATCGTATTTTTCATTGTTAATCAATATTTCTATATTCTGAATCATTTAGTTCTGTGAGACAATTCACAACGAATACATAAAAATTTAATATTTAATATTCCATGAGAAATAGACGATCAAACTTATTAGTGAAATGTTGATTATCATCAGTATTTCGTTGTTGTTTTTTACAAAGCTGTAGAATATCTTCAAAGAAATCTGTATAAATTTGAGTTTTTTTTAATTGGAAATCTTCATGGTCGATCATTGAATTCGTTTTA
Source organism: Rotaria socialis (assembly GCA_905331475.1). Taxonomy (NCBI): domain Eukaryota; kingdom Metazoa; phylum Rotifera; class Eurotatoria; order Philodinida; family Philodinidae; genus Rotaria; species Rotaria socialis. The sequence goes on along the minus strand of CAJNYU010002435.1, from coordinate 132,010 downwards.
TCAAAGCGAACCTAATGATCGAGATCTAATTTTTCATAAAATATTTTGTAAGTTCTCTTTTTTGATAGATGTCAGCATGTGTCAATGATAAAAAAGAAATAACATAGAATTATGAATGATTAAATCTACGAAGATAGTAATTAACATAATATATTTCGAAAATATATAAACTACTTTTATCGTGAAGGAAACTATGCAACTTGTAATTTTGTATCCAATCAAACAAACTAAGTAGTAGAACAACAATAATGGTAACTGGAAGAAGCTTCTTTTTTCTTCTACTGCAACATCATTTGATGGACCTAGTACCGGCCGTTACGTTTCAGTCAACAAAAGTAATTATCATACCTGTTTCAGTCATATATGCTGTATGTACTGCTGAGAAGGTTTGTAGTATACTTTCTCATTGTTCATTAAATATTATAATGTTAATTATTACGCAAACATATATTGCCAATGGATACGTAGTGTGTATTGAATGAACAGGCAGATCCTATGTAAACAATATAATGTAGTCTTTGATAGTGTTGGCCACGGTCAAATACGAAAGAAAAATTTATACCAATAATTGAAATCTTACATTTTATCGCGTGAAATTGTTTAAGAAAATGAATTCACGTAACTTTTTTAGAAAAAATCGAATGGTTCATGAATTCGTAAACATTGATTTGGATGCGCTGAACTAGTAACAGCAAATCTAATTGAAGCTGGATCTTGAAAAGAAGAAAAAACATTCGACGGAATCGAATAATATACCTATCAAGATTGAATAAGATCGGCGTAAACAGCTGACACATGCGATCAATGTATGTGGCTTCCATGTTCGGCCATCATTCTAATTGTAACTTTATGTAGAATAGAAATTCTTTTTTTTTCTTAGAATAATCTCAATACCAGTTCCATTCGTAAGTATATTGATGCTATTGGCTACGGTATAGATTTGTTTTCAAAAATCATCACGATATAAGATCTAGTAATGAAGATGAATTGTTTTTATACTTAGATTTATTCCAATATGTTAGGAAATAAGTATTGCATTTTTTAAAGCTTAATTACATTGAAGGCATGATTCGTCCTTGAGTTAGAAAGAGAATCCCAGTCTCATTACGGAGAAAAATCTTAGTACAGGCCGTTCTATGATAATTTCACTCTTAATAGTTATGAGTACGGACGTACGAATATCTAGGTTTTCTAATTGCCGATCTTATATTCGTAGTAATAAAAACAACCCATTCATGCTAAGCATCCAACGGCGACCAAAGCTGGCTAGTTGACATTGGTAAACTTGACCACATTCGATGAACCTAACTACCAAATATATGTTATATTTAGTGTGAAACTTAGGAATTAGGGCATTGCTATTCATCTGATAGATAAAATATTTATATCTTCAAGTTATTCTACTACTGAACGTCTTGAAAATACAAGGAGGACATTTGAAAAAATATGTCATGGAACAATTTCTATTTTGACCATAACTGTAATATTAGTACCATTACACAGAAGCAGTTACTTTGAAACCCTTATGAACTATACACTTCTCTAAGACGTTCTTTTTTATTTTCAAAAAATTCTTCAGATACAACCTAGATGTATTTAATTAAACATCAGGTTTACTTTAATTTCAGATATACATATACAAGTAATTTTATCGTCATCTATTAAACAATCAATATGGCTTTACGTGTACCAAAAGCACCAGGTTTCGCTTCAATGATGAAAGAAGGTTCAAAATACATGCATGGTAAGCAAGCCAATATCTATTTTGATCGCTATGATAAATCCAAAAAAGATGCTATTGATTCATTAAGCTATTGAAATTTTTGTTCATTTGTAAAACCGTTTGCGACCGATGAGAAAAAATCCCAGGATCCATCATAGGCAGAATTGTAGTGACTTATATGATCATAATTGATCTACAAGACCAGGGAAAGTCAATTGATATTTGAGGAATATTATATTGTTTGAAATTGCAATTTTCTTACATCGATAATTTCATCAATATATTGCCAAAAATACAAATAGTTAGTAGAATGAGAATAACTTCGAAAAGATAGCCCACAGAAGCAAAACCGTATATTGACATGTTTCGGCTCTTCTCATATAAAAAAAAATGTTAATTTAACTTCGGCTATTCAAAAATAAAATCTTTTTTTGAAAGAAAAATTCTAATTATCTTAATAGATCTCAGCAATTTTTACTATGTTAAATATAATTTAAAATAATCTTTGTGTTCGTATTTTTTAGGTCTTGAGGAAGCTGTCTATCGTAATATTGGCGCTTGTAAAGAACTATGCGAAACAACAACATCAAGTTTCGGTCCAAATGGTTTAAATAAAATGGTTATAAATCATATTGAAAAATTATTTGTTACCAATGATGCTGCATCAATTCTACGTGAAATTGATGTTGTTCATCCAGCAGCCAAAATCTTAATGTTAGCCAGTGATATGCAAGAGAAAGAAATCGGTGATGGTACAAATTATGTGATACTGTTCGGTTCTAAACTACTTGAAAATGCTGAAAGTCTTCTTCGCATGGGTCTATCACCAAGTGAAGTTATTGATGGTTATAATTTAGCATTAAAAAAAACACTTGAATTCTTACCAACATTTGAAATAAAAGTTAATTTAACAAAAGAAAATTTACGTGACAATGAAAAGGTGGTTTCGAAAGTTCTTCAAACAGCTATTGGAAGTAAATTATTTGGTTATCATGAATTTTTAGGTGAATTAGTGACAAAAGCATGTTTAACAGTAACTGGAAGCGATTCATCAAGTTCATTTAATGTTGATAATGTTCGTATATGTAAAATCTTAGGTGGAGGTTTACTTCAATCAACAATGATACCAGGCATGGCATTAAAACGTGAAGTAGAATCTGAAATAACAAAAGTCAATCAAGCAAGAATTGCTGTATTTAGTTGTCCAATTGATATTCAAGTAACAGAAACTAAAGGAACAGTTTTATTAAAATCAGCTGATGAATTATTAGCTTTTTCAAAAGATGAAGAAGCAAGTATTGAAATACAAATAAAAGCATTATCTGATGCTGGTATTAATGTTATTGTTAGTGGAGGTAAAGTAGGTGAAATGGCTCTTCACTTTTTAAATAAATACAAAATAATGGCTGTACGTTTACAATCAAAATTTGATTTACGCCGTGTTGCAAAAACAATTGATGCCGTAGTTTTACCAAAACTACGTACACCAACACATGAAGAAATGGGTGCATGTGATTCAATTTTTGTTGATGAAATTGGTGAAACGCATGTTATTATTTTTAAACATGCTAAATCACATATTGCAACATTAATTTTACGTGGATCAACTGATCAAGTAAGTTGCACTTGATAACAAAACAAAAATAGTCTTAAAATCTAGTAGTAAAAATTTGGACGTCCCATAGACACTAGTCCCAGATCATCACAGACTTAGTTGATATACAATTCAAGATTGTATATTAATAACAGGAAATACTCGTTGATACCACTTCCCTATGACTAGTAAGAGCAGTTACATTGTGTTGTAAAATTAAATATTCGAGAGATTGCACTAAAAACTTTTTTTTTAAATTTTTATTTAGATTCTTGATGATTGTGAACGAGCTGTCGATGATGCTGTCAACAATTTCAAAGCTTTGACACGCGATCCAGTTTTATTACCAGGTGGTGGTGCAACGGAAATTGAATTAGCATCTAAACTTACGGAATATGCTCGTACATGTCCCGGTATTGAACAATATGCTATTCAACGTTTTGCTGAAACATTTGAATACATACCAAAAATTCTCGCTGAAAACTCAGGTGTTAAAAGTACTGAAATATTGGCTAAGCTTTATGTTGGCCACCATGATAATCCAAATCTGGGCTTTGTTGTTGGACAAATGCAATCTGAAGCAACTCAATCAAATGATATAACATATGAAACAGGTGATGTTAAATTAAATGAGTTATATGATTTATATGTAACAAAAAAATGGGCCGTTCTATTTGCAACAAAAGCTGCTTGTACGGTTTTAAGTGTCGATGAAATTATTTGTGCTAAGCCAGCTGGTGGACCTAAGCAAAAAGAGAACAAAGGATGGGATAATGATGATTAGATGAACAATCAATAGTTAAGAACAAATAGACATCAAATATGTGTGCGTGTTTGTGTGTTTGCAACTGATGCTTCCGAAGCGGATGAATGACCTTGTTATCATTGTTGTTGTGTTTTTAACGTTATTACTTTCTCTTGTTTTTCTATTAATCTACTGCACTGTTCTAGGACATCATGTCATCACCTATTATCTTCTCTCTTTCTTTGATTTGTTCTAGAAAATACATTTTTAAACATCGGCGAAATAAAATACTTTAACTAGTAACCGAGAACTAATATAGGTAAGCGTATGTAATGTTGTCTGATGAAAAGAAATAAGCAACTTTCATCTTGAAGCAATTTCATCATTAAACGCACTCGTTGAAAAGGCAAAAATTTAAACTTAATTGTATTTTCATTGAACAATCTCAATTATTGGACACAGATTTAAATAAAACAACAAGTTTCATGATTTTCTTTTTTTTTAATTGAGTTTGATGTCACAGTGTATACTAGAACAATTTTAAATTTTCGAGACTCATTCGAAGAAACTTTCCTGTGGTACTCTCGTTCTCGAATGGATAATGTTCATATGCATTCGTATATTAACATGTGACAAAAGATCTTAGTTACACTTCGTTGAAATGAATATATGAAAAAACAGCTATGTTATACTGTCGAAGATGTATCATCGGAAATGTCGGTATATTTTAAAGAAAAATCTTGAAAGTGTTTCAATCAATTGTTTCTTCGTGTAAATCAAGAAAGAATTGAATTATTAAAATGTTAACAAATCTATCGAATGCTAGAGCAAAAGAAACGATTCTTCGCTGAAAGACAATCAGGAAATCAACATTTTATACAGTGTCAAGGCCAATGAAAACTGAATACTACGCTTTCTTTTACAATGAATTAAAAAAAGAATCAATTCTTGTGCAATAATAATATTTTCTACAATGCTTAGAATATTCCAATCTATGTCTCAATTTAAAACTCTGACTTTTTAGAATAATATGAAGACGAATGTGAAACTATTTTTTTCTCGTTTAATGTTGAATTTCATAACAAAAAATAGTTTTTCTGTTGCTAAGTCTTTTATATCTATGATTTTTATTTTGTTGTACTAGAAAAATTCAATGTCTACTAATCAAGTGACAACCAATGATGATGAAGAAAACATAGTAACATGCAGTGAACTACTTGAACAAATCGATGATGAAGAAGCAGAACTAGATCGAGAACGTGCACTCTATGGTAATTGTGATACGGATACATGTACATACTCACAGGTGATGTATACTTTAAAAAACAAGTAGAATCATAGTAAAACTAAAATTTATTGTTCTTCAGGGATATGTACACCGGCAAGCTTTATTTGTTTGCATGACTTGTTATAATAATAATAATGAGCAATTAGCTGGTGTTTGTGCGGCATGTGCATTTCATTGTCATAGTAATCATGAAGTTAATGAACTATATACGCGACGGTAGGCAGTTTACTTGATGTTGGATAGGAATATTTACGGAAGAAAACTTCCATTTTTTAGATTTTTTCGATGCGATTGTGGAAATTCAAAATTAAGTCATCAACCCTGTAAACTTTATCCAGTAAGAAATCTCTGTTGCAACAAATGAATGCTACCATGAAACACAGCCAAAAACCAAACAAATTTTTAATTAGCTATAGGAGGAAATATTCTGAGTCAACTTGATATTCTATATATCAATGACTTTCCTATGATATTTTTGAAGGGTTGATTGAAATAGCCGTGAAATAATTTGTCAGAATACATATAGACTAAAATAAACCTTCCTTTAATTATGAACAGCAGCTAAATCCTGTTTTACATCTCCATACTTTAGGATTATTTCTATGCAAATATCTTCATCATAAAATGAATTTTACTTTTTAGAATAAAGATTCAACGAATGCAGCTAATAAATATGATGATAATTTTCGTGGTTTGTATTGCACATGTAAACGTCCGTATCCAGATAAAGAATCAACGGTAGATTATTTACTAATTAGGATTACAAATAAGCTTTCTTTTATTCATAATAGACAGGTGATGATGATGCCATGATTCAATGTATGATCTGTGAAGATTGGTTTCACAGTCAAGTAAATAATATCTTTAGATGTCATTTTCTATTAATCAATTTCAAAACATTACTTCTTGTTTAAGCATTTGGGCGTTCCATTACCAATGGAAGAAAATGAAGCTGATCAATCGGACATGATATGTCAAGGATGTGTATTGAAATATCCATTTTTAATTCATTATGATGGTAAAAAAAAAGAATATAATATAATATGGAAATATTATTTTCTCTTTTAGAATCTCTTGCAATTACTTCATCTCCTGTAGAAAACAATGCTGGTAACTTCTCCATGCTATTTTCATTTCATTGAATTCCGTTGTTATTAATCTAGCTGCTAGTAATAGTCCGTCATGTTTACTTGTTTCAAACAATAATAATAGTCGAGAACTTCGTACCATTTTTCTACGTGATGGTTGGAGAAAACGATTATGCCGTTGTGTTCAATGTCAAGTAAGAGTTTATTTGTACTAATTTCGTTTTCTTCTTAAATTTTCAACATTATTAGAAATTATATGATGATTCAAACCTTATGATCGTATTTAATGATGACGATGCTATTCAAGAATACGAAAAGCAGTCATTAGCGAAAACTGAAAATCTAGATGCAGATAAAATCTTAACAGAGTCATTGAAAAATCTTGATCATGCAAAAAAATTGGAAGTTTTACATGGTAAAAAAGAGATTTTATTCTTCATAATTTAAAAAGGAAAATTTCATTTGAATCGCCTTTTTTAATTTTTAGGTATTCATGAATTTAAAAAATCGCTTGGAGATTTTCTTCGCGATAAAGCAAATGGTGATGGAGTATTAACAGCTAGTGATGTCACAACATTCTTTGCTGGACTACAAGAAAAACGCAAAGAACAACAACGTACAACATTTATGCCTCCTGATAATTGTAAATTTTAAGAATCTCGAGAAAATCAGCTGTAGCATTTATATATTTTTTTCCTTTTCTTTTTTGTTGTTATTAATTTCGCGTATTGTCAGCTTTTCTTGAAAAACATAAAATATACAAGAAATATTATGGAAAACAATATTAGTATCAATCAATTTTGTTGAGGGGATAGTTACAATGCATTTATCTTATTATTATTTTTTTCTCTTATTCTAATTGGTCATTAGCAAAGCAAAAAGAATGTTCGAACTGCATATTATTTTTATCGCATATAATTAACAACTCTAATTAAATAGTATTTACTGAAAACAGTTTTAAATTTCACTTGTATAATATTTATAGTAACTTGTAAATATTTTTATTGTCATGGAAATTTTAACTGGCTCAGCATTCGATAATCTAAGCAGTATATTTCAGAATGCATGAACATTCTTATTTAGTAAAAGTCAATTTACTTATTAAACAATTTTACACACCGAATAGAGTATAGAAAGCGAAAAATTGATTCGAGTTTATTTATTGTTTGATCAACATAGGGAAAATTCACTCGATGAAAACTTGCCGGCAAGATGTTTACTCCATTTTTCTGTATATCAGCATGCAAAAAACAGTATATGGATGAACAGAAGTACGTATGTTATTGCAGTCAAAGAACTTTCGAAAATGAAGGATTTGCCGATCAAAAAGAAACCTAAAGCAATACATCAGAGTCCCGGAAAAGGGTGCAAGTTCATTCAACCAAATAATCAAGTCATATGCTAGCTAAATTTTCGACTGATAAAAAAACATTTAAAAAAGACTATTGTAGAAAAAATTAAGGATCTCAACATACTCTAGTTATTGGTTCATGCTGTAAGGAAAGATGGAACTGTGCAAAATGTCAATCAAGAAATCTATACTAATAAAACTGTTCTATTCTGCTCCAAGACTACTGAGAAATATACAACCGACTCAAAGTGAATCACATACGAACTCATTTAAAGATATTTTTTTGTCCGCTGATGATAATAGACTATTTGTTTAAGGAATTCAATAATTCGTTGCATAGAGATCAAATTGTAATTCTAAATATATCCGAATCTTTATTTTTGCGTTCATGCTCCTTGGAATATTGGTTTCTGTTTCATCCTCAAGTTAGATACGGATAGAACAACGAATATAATACATAAATGAGAATAAGATGTACGTGTTTAACGTATAGATAGAAAGGCAAAAAATATATGGGAATGAAACAAATGATGGAAACAAGATAACCGTTACAGAAACATACTATTTTTGAAGAAGAAATAGTTTTCTCTAGTTTCCTTTTAAACACATAGCATACACACAAAGTTAGTGGTATGTTTGATGCAGTAGAAGACGAGTATTCGTCTATGACAAAAAAAGAAAACGAGGAAATCAAGTTCACACAAACAGTATATCACACCAGTGAGATAAACAAAAAACATGAAGAACTCAGCAATTGTATCAACAAAGATCGATACATCGTTGTAGTTTAATGGGAGACATGGAATAGAACAAAGAAAATCAAAAAACAACATCTGACATAACACAAAAACAGGAATTTTTAAGTTTATATTTGTTTTTCTCGTTCTCATATGAACATAATTTAGCTAAATTGTTCTGGAGAATAATTAACTAATATCCATACGTGAATCATCAGTTACCTTATCTAAATATATTCATCATTGAGAGAATAGAATATAGTAAAGTTTAACTTGTTACCTCCTCTTAGTGCAAGTATTTCTTTGGCCATATCCGAACCGATTATTAAACTATCATCAAATTGATTACTGTTCCCAGTATGGATGTTCTAAGATGAAATAGAAAAATAAAATAACTAAATAGTGCCAGAAAACATACTTTAATATGACCGAGTACAATTGATGAAGTACTGGATGAGAATTTTTTACAAAATGGGCAATGATAACGACGATTTTTACCAAGAGTTTCGTGAAAAATTGTTGAAACAGCTAAGATAATCATAAAGCAAAAATATTAAAAATTTACCATTCGAAAGAATCGAAAAACTTACCGAGATGTTTCAAATTTTTTGTGTCAATATGCAAAGATAATAATCGACTTGAGTTTGAATGTAACATATTATGTTGACGCTAATGTCACAATAGAATAGAAAATAGAGCAATAAAGTAAAGTAGCTAACTTACTGTATACAATAAAGAGTTCGATGCAAATGTGCATTGATTACATTTATACAACGATAATGAATTTTCTTCATGGCATGATCGATGATGATCATGCTCTAATACTGACGTTGATACATGTGGACATTGAGTGCAATAAAAAACTCGAGTATGCATTGATTTACGATTATTCAATTGACGTTCAACGAACGATCGGCGTAAATTAATTTGTTTGATTGTGAAATCAGCATTAGGATGATACTAAATAGAGTTTAATAAAAATATAGTTGGCCTCAGACAGTGTGAAAGAGAATGCGAAATAAAATGTATTCGTACATACAGTGCATGATTTAGTGGTCGATAAACTCGAGAACTTTGAAAAATTAGAATTCGGAACTAATCGCACATCGAACAGCAATTCAATCATACTGAATATATTTTAGTTGAAAACTGCTAACGATTATCGGAGATTAGAAACAGGAATCAAGTGACGATATCCCAAACACGGATAGAGCTGATGAAAATATCTATTGGATAAAGAAAATCATTTGAATTTATTCTAGAGAATAGATTCGACATGTTCTGATCGTCTTTCTATAGATGTGAATCATTGGCATGACATCTAAAGCACGAATAGCGTCGATGTTCATTGCAAAAGTTGAGACATCAATCGTATCATTATTAGAATCTACCTTTTTCAATTTTTCAGTGAACACCAACTACATCAAGTCGTTAACATTAGTAGTCGGTAAAATAAAACAACACATTCTCAGATGGAAATATAAATTATTTAACAGTTATTATCTAGCTATTTCGTTTGATTTATTCGTCATTGAACTACAGTGAAGAAAAGCATCATATCTATAAATCACCAACAACAAAAAATTTCGTTTCATCTTTATCAGATAGATTTATTCTAGCGAAAACGTTTTTATTTATAAGTATAACTACTAAATATACACGTAAATAAGAAAATCTTGCTTTATAGACATGACTTTTCCTCATCGATTGATTGATTTTTTTTTATCAAAGATATCACTCATGTTCAAACTACACAGTAAATTTATGGTAACATCAACTTTTTCGATTGGGAAATATCTATTTAAAAACAACAAATGACTACATCCTTTAGAGCAAAATGTAAAGTGTGAAAACAAAGTCTTTGTCAAACACGAAAATTGTTTTTATTACTTTGGATTCCAGAAAGATGTTTAATTTAGTTTCGCAAAACTTGACTAGACTCTTCAAATGTTGTTGGCGGCCGAGAAAACTCAAAGTTAACCAAAACTACCATCGCTAAAGATCAACGATCCGCTCTATGATCACCAGTGAACATCTAGCTAGTATAGTCTTCTCTGTACAAAGCAAAGAATATTCATAACTTTAATTATTTGTACATACCTGTGAAGAAATAGTTGTCGTTAATGTATTATTAATTGGATGATGTTTAGCAATATGTACAGTTAATCTATTTCTCAGAGTATGATTATAACCACACACTGAACAATAATAAAAACGTTTCATTTTTCTATTTTTTAATCGATGTAAATAAATATGTTTTCGTGCATAATCATTGTATATTGTTCGATACGAACATTCTGAACATTGATAAAGTGAAACACGAAATTTTCCATGTGGTTTTTCATTTTGAGACTAAAACATATAGATTAAGAGAATTTGGTTTTCGATTAAGGACGCAAACTTACTTTTTGTATTCGTTCACAAATGTGTTTATCTAATTCAACAAGTTTGTGCGAACGAAATGCACAGTTCGTGCAAGCAAACATGCGTTTTGGTTTTACAATTGTTACTTTATTTAATATCGGTGTTACTATTGGTTTTGGTGGTAGATTAGGAATTACATTTGTTGGTTCAGAATATTTTGTTTCAGAATAATTATCTGGTCGTAGACGGTCATATATAATTTGTTCGTAACCTTGTTTATCTTTAATTTTTTCCCAAATTGATTTTTGTAAATCATTCCATTCAATATGACGAAAATCAGTAAAGCGCCCTAAAACTTTTTTTGAAACAACAAAACCAAATGTACGTTCATATTCAGCATAGGTTTGTTCAGCTTCTTCTGCTGTCATTTCAAGATAACCATCTTGAGTAGGTTCAATTTTATGACGTGCACGAATATGTCGTAGAGAATCTGTTCGCCAATTGGTTCGATAGAAACAATATGGACAACGATATGGCTTCAAACCAGTTGACGTGCGAGCTGCTAATTTTGATGTATCATTTGATAATAATGAACTTCTATCTTTCGATTCATTCGAATTTCGACGATCATCTTCAAATACAATTACTGCATCATCGGGATTATCATTAAGAATAATTGAGCTACTATCTGATTTTTGTGGTTCAATCATTAATAAAGCTGCTGCTTCATCTTCGGTAACATCAACCGTACGTGCATCATTAATACTCAATTTAAGTTCATTATCTTGACTTTCTTCACCTTCATCATCATCAGTTGTAGCACCACCTAACATGCGTTCATCGTCGAAACCATTTTCTTGTTTTACTGAATAATGATTATTTACACTTGACATCGATGCTGATATAAGGCCATCGACTTGTGGTACATATTCTAAATAACGAAAATTTCGATTAAATTCTTTGTTACGACGTTTTACTGATTTCGGGCTCATAGACAAGCCCCTGGCCGCTTCAATTTCAGGTGATTCATGCGAAGTTTTATGATGACGTTTAACATCATAACGCCACCGATAACCACGATAACATAATGCACAATAAAATAGACGATTTGGATTAAAATGTGGATGTGAAGAAAACTTTGGATAAACAATTTGTGATGGATCAGGCAAACGCATAGTGCCATCAGATTGTATTAAACTTGAACGATTATAAAGTGTTTGAGATTTCATTTCACATTTATTTTGTTCATCTTGATAATCACCATTTAATTTTTGATAATTTGATTTTATTGGTGGTTTAATCATAAATTTTGAATAGATTTTATCATCATGATCATTTTTATGAGTTTGTTTCGTTGTATGACCATTCGTTTGTAAGAATGAAGTTGTTTTATTGTTTAGGTGCTGCTGCTGCTGCTGCTGTTGTGATGGTGCTGTTGGTAGTGTTTGTGCTGGTCTTTTATTTACAATCATTTTTGCAAACGATTTATTTGGATGATTTGTATGAATATGCTGTTCAATGAATTTTGGATGACTTGAACGAAATTGACATAATGAACATTGATAGTAGCGTTTTGAATCTTGACCGTTAAGATTCAATTTTGAATCAAGACCACGTTCTTTCATATAAGCATTTATTGTTTGTTCAGCTTCTTCGTGTGATAATTGTAAAACATCGAAATTCATATTTGGATGACGTTTTTTTGCATGACACTATGAAAAGAAAAATAGTTAGTGTATAAGAATGATTGCTGCTATGAGTCCTACGTCATATGGAAAAGTTTATTCGAATGCTATAGCTTATTCTATGCAATCGACAACATTTGTAAATAGAAAGTATCTTCTGAGTTTTGCACTTTCTAGCTTCATATCCCAGTCAGATAAGCAGCGAAAAATAACGTGTAAAAACGAATAAAAACCGCACATTTTTGCGATTTTATTTTCGTTAAAAATTCTACGCATTTTTACGCGTTATTTTATTGAAATAAGTGACTTGGTAGAGGAAAAACAGTTATAATCCGTACACTTACATTGCTTACGAATTATCTATATAGTTTTAAACAAAATGCGTAGAATTTTTAACGAAAATAAAATCGCAAAAATGTGCGGTTTTTATTCGTTTTTACACGTTATTTTTCGTTGCTTGTCTGACTGGGAAGCTTTGTTTTGAATCAAAGAATAATTCCTTCTGTTTTTATGTCACAAGTCAATCAAAATTTTCTTTGGAGATTTCAGTGTATATTATCTTGAGTGTGATGAAGCTATCTATATTCCAGAAACTTGTACATGTTGAAACAACATTAGCTTCACAAGTAACAAGGATAGACTCAATACAACATCGATTCTGAAACACATATTTTAGTCGGTACTGACCAGCTATACATTTTATTTCTATTGGTTCAATGTGAATACAATCTTCAGATTTTAGTAAAAAAAATCGTATTTGAATAAAAATTTACTACATTTATAAATTGAAATCAAGTGAAGTTCATACTTAAAGAATGCTCTTAGTAGCAATATTGGAATCACTGTTTAACTACAAGAAATACACTTGTATTTGTAATCAATATACTTGAATCGATATATCTAGGGATGTTGCGATTGAAATGTAGAGAAAACATCAATTTGCATTTCTAAGTGATCCTTCAAATACCAACAAACGCAATAGGTTCGAATACAAAAATTGCAAATATACGACAGACGATAAAACATTCTTGGCCTTGACAACCTCAAACTAGCATTGATTTACGAAAAAATTCTATGTTTTAACATACCTGAATATACCAACGAAGATTAGCACGCCAACCACATATTGAACACATAAATGGCTTGATATTTATATGTGTTGCAACATGAAGTTTAAGTTTTGTCAATGTTGGCGATCTAGAATTGAAGTTCAGTTAAAAAAAAATCAAAAACATATCAAATAACATTTAACTTACGCATGTTCACAATGTGGACAACGAAATTTTTTAAATTGTTTGGCAAATAAATAATTTGAATTATTTCTGTCATGGTTAACAGCTGTTGTGATGCCCGATTCAGACAAATCATTTATTTCTTGTTGATATTTCCATAGACTAAAGAATTATAAAAACCGTTAGCGAATTAAAATACTCACATCTAAAGTCTTACGCATCGTCTTCATCATCATCAATATCATGGCCCATCATCATTTGCTCATCTTGACTGTCACCATCTTCATAATCATTTCCGTTCGAACTATCAATAGTATCAATAACTTCACCAAAAGCTCGTACTGGATCAATTAAAAGTGCTGATAAACCATTATCATCATCAATTTCATCATGAAATTGATTATCTTCGTGTACATAATCATTTTGTAAAATATGTGGCGGATAATTTGAATGTACTATCCGTTGATGTTTTATTATTTCTTTTGACCAATGAGTTGTAAATGAACAATATTTACATTGTAAAATTTTTGTTGAATCATCGTGCGCCATTGGCGTCAACGATGTGCGTTTCATTGTTGATGTAGAATTCGCTTGTTGTGGTGGTGGTAATGATTTACCTTTAATACGAAATTTATAGTTTCCTGTTGCTGATGGTGGTAGTGGTACGTCTTCATCAAGTTTGTCAACGTAACGACCAGCAAGTGCATGATCTATTTCATGTTTTTTACGTATATGAGCTGTACAATCATGAAAATTCTATAGAAAATTTAAAAAAAGTTACTAACGAGTAAAAAGCAAAGAAAACGAAACAGATAAAATAAAATATTTTCATTGAACTTACTTTGTAAGTTAAACGACACATTTTACATTGAAAATTCTTTTTATATGGTTGCATTGAATGATTGGTTGGTAAATAAAATGAATTGTCTATGCCAGGCGAGGAATTTACTAATGGTAATAATGATGGTGAAGATATTGGTGTCGCTAAAATGTCATGAGTTTATTATTCCAATGAAACATTCCATGTCGTTTTTTTCTTTCGGTTTATTTTCTTTTTTTTTACCTTTTGTCGCTGTTGGTGATCCATTTTTCGGCGCAATCGGGCGTTGTTGACTAAGAATAGAATGAAGTACATTCGGGTTTCGTTTAGCAGCAGCAGCGATTGAATTTAACGAATCCTTTGAATTGACATTGATGTTTGTATTTTCATCACTAATCATCTGTATCGATGAATCATCAGTAACAGTTGGTATAAATTTTGTGCCATTTCTTTCTGGTGTTGAAATGCGATTCAAAAATTGATTTGGGTCTAATTAAAAAAGAATGTAAATTATATGAAAATAATGAAATAGCAAGAATAGTTACCTGACTCAATATTCGATGGTGTTTGCTGACTGAATAATGTTGATGATTGACGAGGTACTTGAGAAACAATCTTTGTTTGTAAAAAAAAAAAAGTATAACGAACTTTCAAAGAAAGAAAAATAGACGAAGAAATAGTACCTGATGGCTGAAAGCTGGCTTACGTCTAGATCGCTTTTCAGGTTTTAGTAATGATGAAGCATTTTTTGGCGGTGCTTCACTTCTACTAGCAGTTTCTATAGGACGAAGAAAACAAAAATAATGTAAAACAAAAATTACTCTAGTTGACAGATAAGCTAGTAATGAACTAACCTTCACTGTGTGCATCATTCAAATGGCTAATTAGTTCAGGTAAGCTTTTTCCATTGAAACTGCACTCAGGACAAATGAACGCCGTACCGTCAGTATCGACGGTCGTGTCCATCATCATTTTGTTGGAACGTATGCGGATTTGTTGATTTAATCTAAAATATGCGAGGCACAATACGCTAGAAGGACAATAGCGAAATGGAGTTGACCGTCGATGCAGTTGCCTCCTTCTTCTTTCTCTCTTTTCCGATATGATGACTATGCTTATGTACGTGTATATGTGCCGCGTGTATGCTTCTGCTGTCTGGCTTGTCGAAGAAGGAGAAAAAAGAATAGAAGCATGTGCGTATATGCGCGTCGCGCTGGTGCAGGCAGACTAAACGACAAGGCAAAAGCATCAGCATAAGAGTCTATAGTGTTGGAATCACCCTTCTATATATAGAACTAGAGAAAGAAAAAAAAGCAAAGTATAAGAGCGTCTATTTTAAATCTATATGAATAGCTTACTCTATTTGAAAAAATGCATAGTTTTTGTTAGATAGATAACCGTCGCGTAGAAAGATAACGAACTAACGCATTCTTATATATCCTCATTTGTGCATAGGCGAGTGCATCTTTTCTTCATCTTAAACACGTAACAGACATACCTTAGTAGTTGTTGTTCGGTCTTCTTGTATATTTTTTTACCTCCTTACATGTAATACAAAACGAGCATATTTGGTTTCTCACAAGGTTTGCGCGTAATACGCTTTAGCACCCTCGGCAACCGCTTCAGTTTGCTTCAACAGAAAGTACAGTCGCTGATTTCTTGCCTGTTCTGCTTTTCTGTGCATTTAGGGAGCACTGTGCAAATGTAAGCATAGAAATAGGCGCGAATCGGTTGAAAGCATCGCCAGAAAAAAATTAGTATTCAGGCCCTACATCATACGATGCTGATGATTGAAAGTTATGAACCTAGCCATATTGTGGCTTCTATTCAACAGAAACAAATATCAGAAAATCGAATGATTATTTTAACTATTCGATATGTTTTTTTTTGGCATTGCAAAAGCATGATAATCAGCCAGGGAGACATATATAGTGCGAAAGATAGATGCCAAACTTTACAATAAAAAAAAATAGAAATTCAAGCAAAGGATAAAAAACACGTCACTAGTAAGAATAGAAAACACAAGAATATCACTATTAGTTATTTTACACACTGTCTTTCCTTATAATGAACCAATCGAGTATATCTGACTGGACACATAAGAACGAATAATGACAATAAGAAGAACAACAACAACAAACATAACTAGTTACTATCATATCGTTCCACTTTTTTCTATTTTGATCGTTCTCTTTCTTCTCTTTCTGATTTTCTTTCGATTTCTATGCCTTCGCCATCACGGATAACATATTACTTATAGCTATGAAGAGGTAGAAAAAAAAAACTTTCTTTTACTTAATCTTGTCAACAATCTATACAATTATTTTTCTCTTCTTTTTTTGCGATACTCGTTTGTCAGTGGTGTTCACTATGACATTGTAATCAATTTTCTATTTTGCTCTTTATTTTCAAACTGTGCTAAAAGAATTTTATCGAGAATAAAAAAAGGGCCACAAATGCTAAAACTATTTGGTGAGATTGATTACAATCTATTACTTAAGTGATTCCACTGTTCATTTGCAACATGACGATATACGCGCCTACTCTGCATGAATCTGTATGTGAAGATACGCATTTTGTATTCTTCGAAGTAAAGGTCGCGATTGCTACTGTTGGTGGCTGACTGAATGCGTTCTCTCTCGCCCTTTTTCTACTCCTTTCGTTCGTTCGCTCATCTCACAGATTGCTATTGCTACCACAAAAACTACTACACCATAATGGGGGTATGCTGTAAAGTAAAAGAACATGTGTCTTCATTCGCTAGTCTACAAGCA
Organism: Rotaria socialis; assembly: GCA_905331475.1. Taxonomy (NCBI): domain Eukaryota; kingdom Metazoa; phylum Rotifera; class Eurotatoria; order Philodinida; family Philodinidae; genus Rotaria; species Rotaria socialis. The sequence continues at coordinate 114,609 of CAJNYU010002435.1, read as the reverse complement.
CAAGCATACACTCGCATACACATATACTAAAATGCGATGCATGTGTTTCGTCCGTTCGTTGTACTATATGGACGACCGAACGAGCGAATGAATCGGATGGACGAGAGAGAGAGAGAGAGAGTGTGTGTGTGTGTATAACTAACGAACGAACAAACAAATGACTATTATCATCCTGTCAGATGCCTCCCGAAGCAATGGTCGATAGACTGACTGAAAGCGCATATAAAAAGCGTCAACTTTTCTCTTTTGTTTGTCCGTGTTCTCGGCTCAGGTAGATGTGAATGAGTATGTGTGTGTATGTGAGGCTATGAGAATAAATCGGTATATTTGTATGAGTACGTGCGCTGCTACATGCAAAAAAGAGAAAAATTGACGAATCGAGCGATCGCTGACGATCGCTTTAATGCAAGGCATTGGAAGAAACAGTAGAAGGCGGCAGGAGGGAAACCAAAATTCACCTTGACAATAACATGAAAAAGGAAACTAATATTAAGAAAAGCTGTATTCTGTACTAGTGACGTATGCGTGCAATAGACAAAATCTCACCTTGTATACCAGTGATTATGTCTTAGAAACGAGAAGAAAAAAACGTGCTTATATCTATATATTCACAAGCAAATATGGAATGCCAATCAAACGAAATTTATATATTGAAATTCTTCCTTTGAATCTTTCTTTAGACTATAGAATCATGTTTTCATGTATTTCAAAGGAGAACATCTTGGATTGTATGTTAATAATTAAATAATATTTCTAGTATGAAATATTTTCTCGATAAAGAGAAATTCCCTTTTCTAGGATAATTGGACAATTGTGCATGATATCTAATGGTAGAGATTGATTCTGTCTTAGTAGAAACATGAGCAAGTGATTGAAATATTTCTGTGTTCAATTGGCATGAGATAATATCCAGATGTTAGATTGATTCGTTTTGATTTTTTCAATAATGACAAATTTATTTGATTTTATCAAAACAAACATGAAAATCACATCTAAAAATCCGTATCTTTGTGTTTTAATAAATAATATCAAAAAGAAATTGTCCTTGTTTAAAATCAAAACCAGTACTAATTTTTAATTTCGTGCCTGATTGCATCTGAATTGGTGTCGGTAGAAGATGAACACCTTGTTTTGAATAATTCACCCAAGAATCATTCTCATGTTCAATACCGGTTGTTAACCATATGTTTTCATTTAATTCATAATCGATCCAAAAAGCAATACCATTACACGTGCCATTTGCAGTAATTGGAATTTCTAAGTCTACTTTTTCACTTTTATCATAATAATTTCTCTTGAAATTAATTTGAATAAGATCACGAATTGATGAAAGTGTCGGTTTCTTTGATGAATATTCAAATAGTGATTGAGGTTCAATTGTTTCATCAACATCTACTGACGCTTTCAAAATTTGCTCATCAAATGGTGTTAAATCAAACTGAGAACATTGCCGAACTGGTGAACGAATTTTATGTAAATTATCGAATTCTAATGCTAAACAACGTATACGTGCTGTTTCTGGAAATAATTTTATATCTGAACGAAATTTTGAACGATATTTTTGAATAAGATAATAAAAATGAAGATTATCCCATGGTAAAATCGATTTCGTAAAGAATGGTTCCGACAGAATCATATCGATCGTTTGAAGATCTATCGTATCTTTATCTAATGATGAAATAATTTGATAATTTAATTTAGTAGATGAATTTGATAGTATTGCTTCAAGATAATTAGCTAAATGAACATTTGAGGATTGTAAAATAGTTAACTCAATGTTTGGATACATCTCAAGAATAAGTAATGGAAGTAGAAGACCATCGCCAATATATAAACAATGTTTTATCGATGAATTAGAAAATGATTTTTCTAATGCTTGCATATATCTATGACGGCGTTCGTCACAATTGAATGCGGCCATTGCTAAACGACTAAGAACAGCTGGTGTAAACGAACGAGGAGAAAACGGAGATGTGCCAACGTCAAAATAAAGACTATATTCATCATGAAAACAATATAAAGATACCTAATAAAAACGAAACAAAAATTATTAAAATATTCGCCACGATATTTTCTATCCAATCTTTTGGCAATTATGAAATCATAGGTTATCAGAAGACTTTTTCGTCTATAGTAATTCAGATTAATCATCTTAGAAAATAAACAATCAAATGAAAAAAGCCCTACGCAGTCTGACAGGAGGGAAAAAAGCATTTACGAAACATTCAGTTTCTATGTATGATGACATTGAGATTTGAAAAACTCAAGTCTAGTGTTTGTGTTCACACTTTATTTTAATGATCCTCATTGATAATAATACCTGATCCTTTGCTTTAATAATTTTTGGTTCTTGTGGATAAAAAATACCATGTATCCAATGTTCTCTCCATTGAACATTTTTAGCTTTTTCTGGGTCATCGTAACACCATGTTGGTATTGTACCTAGCTGAATTTCACCTTGTTCGTCCATGTCAAGATTCCACCACATAATAAACGCATCTATTCGTCCATCATAATCACATTGAATATTTTCAAGTATTGTTTCTTCCGTAAAATTATTCGTTTCATTGAGATTTTTAAAATTAAAATTAAATACTGGTATTGGTTTTGATAATGGACGAATATAATCTTTGACTTCATTTATATTTAAATCAAAGATTGTATTACCAGCTAAATGTCGACAATCATTTGGAATATTTATTCGTTTATTTTCACTGGAAAGATTTTTTAATGTATGAAATTCTTGCAGTTTTGAAGATTCAACTAATTGAATGTAAATAGTAGCACGTGCAGGTATTATATGAAGATTTTCATTATCTATCGTTAAATGTTTACATGCTTCAGAAAATGTTCGTAATCCGCCTTCACCAATTAGTTCCGTATCGAAAACTTCAGCAACAATGATATTGATTCTATCACCTTGTAAATCTTTTTCTAAATCAAGTTCAGTTGATCGTTTATCAATAACATTTATACGATCCGATAGACCATTTTTTTCAATACATTTTTTAGCAATTTTAGCCATGGGTCGAAAAACTTCACACGCAGTTATACGTAAAGAACAATCGGTATTGTTTGTTTGATTTAAGGATCTTGCTGCCATCATAGAAAGAAGACCTGTACCTGTACCAATATCGAGTATATGGATTTTCTTCGTTGATTTAGCAAGATTTTGAATAGTTTTAACAATTGCTTTTTCATATTGTACATTACGTTCATGATCGTGAAGCATATCAGCAAATGCCGAACGAGCTAATTCTTGTTGATAATCAAAATTATCATCATCGACGAAGACCCATTCATTATTGCCTGTAACAATATTTGATCGCGACGTAAATGTAGACATGGTTTGCGATTGATAATAGAAACGAATAGTTTTTTTACTAAAATGAACAAGTTGCTTTAATAACATGTAACAATTATCAAAAGTCTAAAATTATATGTAATTCAGTTTGTTTTTTGAAAATTCTGACTATAAAAGTATTTTCTTTTTAAATGCCACACCAGCTATCATCACGATAGACAATTTAAGAAGAGCTAGTTTCAAACTGAACAATAGAAAATCTTAAAGATCAAGTATCTCTACTGTTAGTAATCTTTTTTTTACGAAACTTAATGTTCAAAAAGTTGCGAAATAGAGTAGTGTCGGACTTTTCTCCTGAACAGTAGCAGTTAGAATGAATAAGAGAAAACACTTGATTTTTATTGAAAAAGATTATCTACTAAGAGAAGTATTTTGTTAAACTCATGAAAACTAAGACACTGGAAATGTGTTTTCTGTATTCTATATCAAATAAATCATTTTACAACTACATTCATTTAGTAGCGAAACTATTTTTGAAAGCAAGTTGATATAATGAAAAATTATTTTCATTTAAGGTGTTTCATTTTTTAGGATTTATTTAGAACAGTTATCATTCGCTGGCAATGCCACTACTTCGTCTAGTAAAATCTCTTGTCTGTTTTTTTTTTGTAGTTGTTAACGTTTACGAGAAAGAAAAAAAAGAGAAGTCTTCATTTCTACATATTTTTGTCTTTATTTTACATAACAGTTAATAGTTTTCTTTATATTTATGATAAATATATATATTTCAATCTTGGATTTCGTATTTTTTTTATTACATCATAGGTCCACTGAAAAATAGTCTAACACTAAGGATTACTCATTTTTGTGACTACATTTTTTTCCCTAAATAAAAAGAAAATCATTATTTAATCGATTGTTTTTAAATATAAAAAATCAAGGCAACAACAAGAACAACTATTAATAATTAATCAAATGCACAATACGGGATTGCGTAGTATTTGTTTTACATAATGGACAGGTTTGATTTTCAGCAACCCAAGTATGAATACATTGCCAACAAAAAACATGACCACATTCAGGTACGAGTGCAACATTTGATATAGCTAATTCATAGCATAATGGACATCGAACATAATCTGTTGACGATGTTATATCTTCTGATACGATTTTCTTTTCTTTTTCTTTTTCTTCTTCGGCTATCAGATTTAATTGATTTCTATGTTGACTGATAGATAAAGCAACTTGTTTCAATGACGTATAAGTTTCAATAATATGTTGAATGCAAAGACATAAGCTAAGTAATTTAATTGTTTTGTTCATATTTGATTGTATTTCTATACTCTCGGATGTTGATCGACTATAAATTAGATAACGAATACGTGTTAGAATTTTACTTATATTATAATAATAACCAGTTAAATAAAAAGATATTTTATGTGTTCTTTCAATGGATGTAATTATAAAACGTGTAATCAATTCAATGGTTTGTAATGATAATTTTGGATGAAAAAAATCTTCTGCGATTGGACGAATTAGAAATGTCGTAAGAAAATATTTTGATATTAAATCACCAAATATTCGAAAAAATATCATGAATAAGCGACGCATTAATGATGGAATTCGTTTTGTAATAGGATCATATTGTATTAAACAAACATATTCCTCGCCAATGGTCTGTCGATTTGATAATGTTGTCGTTAAATAATATAGTAGTTCACTTAAACGATGTAGATACGGTTGATAAATATGAAAATTATTTAAACCAAACAATTTTGTATAGAGTTCATCTAATTGTTGGGATAATTGACTTATCAAATAACGATCTTTTTCTTCGCTGCGAATTATTTCGAATTGATTTGCATATCGAAGTTCTGCTGTGGACATGTTGTATATTATTTTACGATGTCTAAGAATTAAAGTAATAAAACGAATGATAATTCTTCTTAACACATGAATAATAAAATTGTAAACATATTTTAATTATTCACTAGAATATAATTAGTTTCAAAAACAAATACAATACATTTGGTATATTCATGATAACAAGAAGGATTCGATTGTGAACTCATATTCGACTTCATCAAAAAAACAATACTAACCAAAGATTCTCTTGTAAATATCTTATTTACAGATAATCTGAATTTACTCAGAACCATAATTCTGAAAACTAGATACATCAAGGTTTCTAACTATATCTTCACCTTATCTGAAACCACAACTAGTCCAACATTGAATCATCAATAGAATCTATCATTTACTTCTTTTTCTTCTTCTTGTCAACTCGAACAATAATTCATCTGAAAGACAAAACAAATTTTTGTTGTTTTTCAAATGGACGTTGTCTGTCGTGTTCAATGTATTTTTTTCTAAAAAAAGTCCGAGAAGTAATCCATAGGATTCAATTATAAAAATTTGAATATAACAACAGAAAAAAAATTGAGTTTTTCATTTATCTTCTCTCCAATTGACAAACGTAGCATCGGTACGAAATCGTTGTGAACATGATGTTTCTTCTAATGTCATACCCTTACGAGTTTTATCAGCACGAAACATTTCATAGCCAGCTTGTGCAATCATAGCACCATTATCAATACAATATCGTTCATCAATAGCGCATACAGTTGCTTGTCGTTCGTTACACATAACACCCATCATTTCTTGTAAACGTACATTACATCCAACTCCACCAACAATAAGTACTTGATTTGAACCAACATGTGCCAATGCACGTTCAGTGATTTCAACAAGCATTGCAAATAATGTTTCTTGTAATGAAAAACAAAGATCTTCATTGGAATATTTTATTTTTTTTTGTTCATGTGCTTGCGTTCTAGCTTGTTTATGTCCAACAATAATAGTTTTAACATGACTTAATATACCAGAAAATGATACATCCATTCCTTTAACTGTATATGGTAATGGGATATAAGTATTTCCTTTCTTAGCTAATTGTTCAATATTATAACCGGGACTTGGATCATTGGATAATTTTAATAAACGAGCAAAACGATCAAGACAATTACCAACTGCAATATCAATGGTTTCACCGAATATACGATAACGATGTTCAGAATAGGCGATGATTTGTGTGTTACCACCACTTACATAAAGTACAACTGGATTTGCTGCACCGGTTATTAAACGCCCCATTTCAATATGTCCAATGCAATGATTAACACCTACAATAGGTTTATCATAGAGTTGAGCAAGTGCTCGAACAACAGTTGCTACGACGATTAATGGACCACCCATACCAGGACCTTTTGTAAAACAAAAAACATCAATATCAGCAAGTGATTCAATATTTGCTTCTTTTAGTGCCAAATCAATTAAATCCAATATAGCCGATTGATGATGTTTAGCTGTTAAATTTGGCCGAAAACCTTCACCAGGCGGTGTTATGTAGGTGCGACGTGGATTTGAAAGAACTTGTCCATCGCGAATTATACCAATACCAATTTTATTGGCACTACCTTCGAAACCTATCGATGTGATAACCATTGATCTACAAATAAAATGAAAATAAACGGAATTATTTTGTTTTTAAAGAAATAAATCTCTATATTCGGTAAAGTTAGTGTTCAAATCATTCTTAGTTCACTTATGACTGTATACTAATGCAAAAATATAAACTCTACTCATTTAATCAGCATGTATTTATCCTGCTTTATATAAAGTTTATTTCAATAATTAGTCATAAAAATAAAACAAATTTTTAGATTTCAAATATTGAATTGCTTCGAGCTTATTTTCATCAAGTACCAAAAACACCAACAATGTAAACATGATCATGATTTAATGGAAACATTCATTTATGAATGTGTATGTAATGAAACATATGTATATGTGACAAGAGTAATATAACTAATATTAAATACCATTTTCAATGATAGTACATGATAGAGACTGATTATTGAATGGTGAGAAATATTTCCCAAGGGATATGTATATTATGAACAGATGCATCGCTTGATATTTTCAATGTAAATAACATTATAAATTATATCAATAGAGAAGTTGCAATTTTGCTTGGCAACTGAACAAAGTATTTTGAAAAACTATGATTAAAATAGGCGTTGTCAATAGGGGCACATACAATTACAGTTAATTAGGCACGAATAATACGATAAAATCAATTGAAAATAGAGACTCACAACAGGGAACCTTCTCGCATAGACTCGTATTGGCACGCTTGTGCACTTCAGTATTAGACTACTTGATTGTTAACAAAGAACGTTTCTCTAGATTTGACATGTCAATGTAAGAGAATTGTTCTTGCGTTCTGAAATCATTTCCGACTGAATTTCTACCACTGCCCCGTAAAAATATCTTGAGATAAAAAGAAAATTTTTTGATTAAATTAGTTGAAACATATAAGATGGATAATGAATTTTACTTGAAAAAAAAACGAAAGAAAAACAGATTTAAATAAGATATAAGATAAAGAATTCAAACACCCTAATGTCTGTCTGTCAATTATTTGATCTTGATAGAATTGTTTTTTCTAATTTAAGACGATACAGATGGTTGATAATTACGAACAAGACGATCAAGTTCATTAGCCTAAAACAAATAAAAATCATATAAATAAACTTCTATTATATTGAAATGTTCTAAAAATACTTTGTTAGCTAAATCTCGAACAAATGGATGATTTGCATGTGAGTCTTTCATTTGAGATATATAACGATTTGAAACCTCAGTTGGTTTAGCTGTTAATTGAGAAAGTACAATTAAATTAATTAATGTTTGAGGATCGTTGCTATCCTTAAAATAAATAAATATTCGCATATAAAATATTCAAAAAGTATCTTTTCTTCGAAAAAACGAAATCTTTACTCGATCAAGTGCTTCTTGAAGTGCGGTTTGCGCATCCTCATATTTTCCTTGTGCCATATAGCAAACAGCTTGTCCATTTAAAAGGAGTGGTGTAACTGTATGTTTATCAGATAATTCTTGAAATATATAATAAGCTTCTTGTAATTTTTCTGAACCCTAATAATCATACAAACATGAATAAATAAACAGTTAATAAACAATAAATCATTAACATACTATAGCGATGTTAATCCAAGCGGTTGCTAATTGAGTTAATACCGAATCTTCATCTATATCTGTCATTCGTTTTAATTCTTTCCTATAAAAAGACAATAGAACAATATTTCATTTAGTAACTGAAGCAAAATTATTAGTTTAGCTCATCAACATACTTAGCTAAATCAAGACGATCCATTTTTAATAATGCTTGTATAGTTAATGCACAACTAAAATAAAAGAGAAAAAAATAAATTCTAATTAAACTTTAATAATAGAGTTTACCATTCCAATGAATCAGCATTATGTAAAACCTTAAGGGTAGTTTCATAGTTCTAAATCAATAAAATAGTATTTAAAAACAAATGAACCAACTCGATAATTTTTTTACTTCACTAAGATAATACATATAAGCAGTTACAAGTAAACAAAATGAATTTTTAACATTGCCACCCATTTTACTATCAAGATCATGTAAAATATTGTCACTAAAATACGAAAAAGTTATTTTAGGAACTAGAAATATTTGAAAAAAGTATAATTACCGTTTAGATTCACTTGCCATAAATTCAGCTAGTAGTCGAACAGCAACTAACTCCTCTTGAGATGTTGATGGACGAATGTCATCTAGTACAACACCATATTTTTTCTGAGCTATATATGAACGATACATGAATAAATCTTTTTCTGTTTGTAAATTTTGTGGAACCTGAAAAATAACAATTAAATTCAGAGAAAACAGCCGTAGTATAACAAACTTTGAGTTTTGTTGCCTCATTAATCGTTTGTTGATAATTGCCTGTATAGAAATTTGTTCGAATTTCAAATAATTCATCTGGTTCGCGATCTTCATGTGGCATTTTATATGATTATTTCAAATATTTATCGACGAGAGTGAGTAGAGATTTATTAAATATGAATAGTCAAATGCATACGAACACGTTTTAATCAGTTATCATTGAAGATCAATAGAACCATTAATATTCTATTCATCATATAAAGATGAATTATTCTTATGTTTATAATAAATTAAAAGTTTTTGCCCGTAAATATATCAAGTTTTAAGTGTATTTGAAAAATCAACAAATAGATGTCGTTAGCTTATTGTCTACTATAAGTGCCTGATTATATAAAAACTTCTTGTTAAAATGCGTTTTCTTTGGAATTGCAGTGTCATTATCTACACTGAATTATGTTTCATTATAAATACTACTTCAATATTTAACTTCGAGAATTGCACAGTTGTCATTAGAATCCAAGACATTTGCCATAAATGACAGAGAATGACATTATTTTGTCCATAGAATATATTAGATATTGATATGTGCAAATCTAGTATCAAAGTAAAACTCAAAAGTAATCATGTACACATGAGAAAAACGTTTCTGATTGCGCAGTCGAAATCACTCATTTTCTAAAGAATTGAGAATAAGATGAAATAGCGACACAAATCTATTTCGACAAAAATTAATGACTTGTTTTAAGAGAGTCAAGAGTCTTTTTATTTATAAAGCAACTTTAAAAAAATGTCGTCATCTACTTGTGTGATTGATTTAGATAATAAGACAGAGAGAGTTAGTGATGGTTGAGAGAAGAAAAACTTCCCAGTGATGAAAAAGATGAACCAACACAAACCGATATAGTACCGATATGTAGATATTTTTCTAGTCAATGAGGAAACTTGCTTTTTCAAAATATTCACCGTTTGATTCTCTAGAAAAATGAACATGAATCTCATAAAAGCTAAGACTAACACTTTACTGGAGTATTAATGCGGGATTCATGTTTCAACTTGGTGAAGATCTATTTTATTTTTATATTTAAGAATTTTCAAAATGCAATCTTCTCTTGTGAAATTTTTTCTTAAAGAAAAAGAAAAGTATTTTCTTTAGTTAGATAACTCTCCTTGTATACAATAAGCTTTCGTCATGAAAATCCATCGAAACAGGACATCAATATTCTATACATGCAATATTACTCTAATAAGTATATTGCTAGAATGAATTTTTTGTAATTTGTTGTATTGGATTCGTTTGTTGAGAATTAGATGGTGTATCTTTTCGAAAAAGATCCAGTCGAAATAAGTGACAATAATAAGGAGGACATCATTCGAACATTCCCTGATACTACAGTCCATTGCTGATATGTTACAAAACAATATGGTGATTCGCATTTATTCATCATCTTCCTTTGACTTATCAACAACTATGGAGCCCAGCAATTTGTTAGTGTCTTACAAAATAATAAAGTAAATAGGACTTCGCATTGGTTGATCTATCCCCGTGTTTTTATACGTTTCTATCTTAAGACATCGATGAATACTGATTTCAATAGAAACAGCATTGCAGAGTCAATATGATACCAGTCTGAAGATGACTTTTTTTCTGTTCAAAACATTAACGCATCCTCTTCAGTATTAAACGCTAGCTTACAGCCAGAACTATTCATATCGACAACAAAAGAAATACAAGATAAATATTGCCATTGTTCAGATCGTTTACCGCAAGAGCATCCACACAGATATTGTGCATGTCCTATTTATTCATTATAAACAAAATTAACAGTTTCAAGGGCTATGGTCGAATTGCGACCGAAAATTAAGTCAATTAAGAAAAAAAAATGGTCGCAATTTGGAATGAAGAATTTTACGTTGACCTCATTTTTTATGCGATTCCAAATTGCGGCCACTTTTAATTGATTAGTTATCAGTATATATGATGATGAGTTGTACTGTAATGACAATGTTGATATATAAGCGTGAAAAAAAAGATTTCTAGTGAATATCATACAATGAATACGAACTTTACTTGGTCAACTACCGAAAAAGGTTAAAAGGCTATTCTATACAATAACTATTTATTTCAGTTAAGGCGAGAAAATAAGAACAGTTCATCACTTTATGTCTGCATTAATAAGTGGTGCTCTCGTTCTATAGCATTGAAAAATAATGTAATTATAAAATCAAATGGTGAAAATCATAAGCATGAACCGAAATTGCCAGAAAATGTTCAAAAAGTTTTGCGTGCTATTTTTCATCGCTACATCCACATTATAAAAGACAGTACTGATGAGGAATAATTTTCTGTAGTCTTTTCTTCAATAATTTTTTTCAATTAAAAGTATTGATTGATTGATAATTGACAAGTGGTCGCAATTTGGAACCGAATAAAAAAAAGAGATCAACGGAAAATTCTTCATTCCAAATTGCGACCGTTTTTTTCTTAATTGGCTTAATTTTCGGCCGCAATTTGGAAGCTACGATATATGAGAAGAGCTGGAAAGAGAGCAGTAAAGAAAAACATCAGTTTATTGAGCTCCATTTTATTCATCGCCAACTGTTTTCAAGACGCGAGCTCGTCTTTGCTTAAGTGGGCACGTAAATGTTCGACGTGCACGTATGTCATTGTTCTTTGTTGTTTCAAGTCGTAAACCAAATGATGCAATCTTGTGTTAGTCCTTGCACTACCAAGTCACAATCCTGGATGATCGATGCATATCCAACAATTATTAATTAAACAAGAAGCAGAACAAAAAGCGCAAGCTCAACATATTCAACTAATTATCATCATATGTTTTAATCAAGAATTTTCTATTATTTGATGCCTGTGATATGCTTGCAGATATTTTCATATTTGATTGTTTCATGAAATTATCGATGCTAAGGACTAGTTTTTTTTCGTAAGAACTTGAATAAGAACTGAATAAAATCAATATGCCATCAAAACAGAAAAATGAAAGTCCTAGGGTATTAATGAACAAGCCTGAAAAGCATTTCATATTTTGAAAAGCTAGATGCATCGTTTTCATGATTGCATTTCAACTTTGATTTACAATACTCGAATAGTGTTCCTTTTTATTTTTAACTGATCGTAATCGTCAGACTTCACATTTTACTTTTCAGATAATAATAAAAAAAATGATTTAATATTCAGAGCAAGTGGACACGATACAAAAGTACGGATTAATTGTATCACAAATTATCAGAATTTTGATAATAAACATGCCGAGCAACTATTCTTCATAAATAGAATTATTTCACGTTGTTTAGCTTCGTGAAGTTTTGTATTTATACGATCTGACCAATATAAGATACGTTCGAATAATATTCTACTGAATCAACATCTTGTATCTTTTTATTCAAATTTTCGTTATAGAAAAAACAACGAAAGCGTTGATCGTTTCTTCAACAGTGAGCAAAACGAACATTTTTATCTGATTGTATTATCCATTTTCACGAAAACTTGACAACCGAGAAAAACCTAAAACATATTTCACACCGTTGGCCTTGAAGTTAGATAGTTACCATCAATATTTTGTCTCATTTTAATAGCAACGATGTTTTCAACACTAATTTATTTTCTCATGCTCGTTCTATTCAGTCAATTCACGTTTTACATGACATAGTAATACAAAAGAAACAAGGATACCGGTTCTATAATAAATTCGCTACAAATTTACGAGAATGATACATTCAGAATCGTACGAAATAAGATCGGTTGTATTTTAAGTGTAAATTGTTTACATTCACAAAACTCAGCATCAATAAATAAACATATTCGGTCTTTTATTTGAGTGATTGAATATTAAATATTTATTTAATTTTAGGCTGAGGAATTTATGAATTTAATCGTCAACTTTTTAATCAGCTAGTAAAAATAGTTATTACATTGGTTTCGACTTATATTGTAAATCACAGTCGGTCTAAATTGTTTACGATGAATCACATGTAATTTTTACGCAACGGATAAAGACAGTCACTGATTTAAACTAATTTTAATTATGGTTAAATCAACGCCAAGCCTCACTACATGGAATCGGCTAACTGAAAAATATTATCCATCTTTTACTTTGTACAAACCAAATTCGAAAGGACAAATCGAGCAAAATTTGTATCGTATAGAGATCTTAATGTTACTAAAAGTGTTTCAACGAGCATCAGGTGAAAATTCGTTCTTGATATCATCGTGCCACAAAAATGCTGACATTGAATGCGTACGCGACGGATTTCATAAATGCTTTGCTTCACATCGCATTAATAACTTGATTGATATAACTCTTCAATTCAACAACAAATAACTTTAAAAATCTAAAAGAGTAGCAAAAGAAAGAGTACACGGTACCAGAGATGCCGCCAGGCCGGCCTTAGCGTCCTGCAGGTTAAGACTTTTGTACCCTAACCCTGCCCTATCGTAAAACTTCGTACCCTTGTCGTACCCTGCCCTACGGCGTTCTTACCCTAGCCCTACCCTAGCCTATAGACTTCGTAACCTTGCCCTACCCTGCCCTAGGGGCTTTGTACCCTTACCCAACCCTACCCTATCACAGAGATTTTTCATTTTACACCCTATCAGATCCTTAGAGTTTCAGGTCCAAGTAAAAGTCAGCATGAAGTTTTTCTTCATTTTGTTTCAATATAATTTATTGATTTTCAACGAGAATCAAATACAAAATTAACTAGATGGTACTCGAGCTTTAGTCGACTACGAAATGCGGTGCGAAGCACAGGTTCCAGTATTGAGAACAGCTGCTTCCGCAAATAAAGGGGCGGCTGTGGGTGTTATTCTGTCTAAACCCTCATCCACATCCACACCCACTCCCACACCCCGCACCCTCACGTTTTCAGTAGAAATCTTTTCGTTTTTCAACTTTTGACAATGCTGATTTTTTCGAACCATCAGTCTTGCAGTAGTATTTTACTAAATAATTGAGTTGAATTATTTACAGAATCGTTTCTCGTTGAGATTCAACAGGGTTCAAACTCCTGAGTGAGAACGAATATTATCTCTTGATTAAGTGAGAGAATAAAAAATAGTTTCTTTCAAGTTAAATCTTCGTTATCGTTAAGTGAAGATTTTAATCGATTCTAGGTAAAAAAATTTTAAAAAGTCGAAAGTTTAGTGACTTTAAAAAACGTAATATTTGAATTTTGTTTTTGTTTAGTTGTGAGCGTGGCGAATAGGATCTAGAATTAAGAAAAAAGAGCTAGCAATTGAGAAAGATGATGTATGATAATATTTTTTTAAAGATAAAGTTAATATAATGATTAATAAGAATTAAGTGATGCTACAGTGTAAATGAATCAGAGAAGCCATCTGAAGTGAGATATCGATAGAGACTCTTTGAAAGCTTTGATATCGATCTTGAAAACAAGTACATATTATCTGCTATACCAAGGACGAACATTACAGTGGCCGTAAACCGCCTAACCGTCAGGGTTACGACCGTATACGGGCCGTAAATAAACCGTTTGGTATGCCCCGTATTACGGCCGTAACCCACCGTGACGTAAACGGTGAAACCAAACTACCGTAAACGTTAAAAGCAGTGCCATGACACGGTCGTATTTTGAACGAAACGACAGTTTACGACAACGAGTATCGCCGTATCTTAACATACACAGCCGTTTACGACCACCAAGACTACCGTACATCAAAGTAAACGGCCGTTTTCCATTCGTTACTCTCGATGATTTCACCTGCAAATCAAACAGATTTCATTCGGATTTCAAAACGATTTTATTTGGATTTGAAACGGATTTCATTTAGATTTCAAAAAGATTCCATTTGGATTTCAAAAAGATTTTATTCAGATTTGAAACGGATTTCATTTAGATTTCAAAAAGATTCCATTTGGATTTCAAAAAGATTTTATTCAGATTTGAAATGGATTTCATTTAGATTTCAAAAAGATTCCATTTGGATTTCAAAAAGATTTCATTTGGATTTGAAATGGATTTCATTCAGATTTCAAAAAGATTTTATTCGCATTTCAAAAAGATTTTATTTGGATTTGAAATGGATTTCATTTATATTTCAATAAGATTTCAAAACGATTCCACTTGGATTTGAGAAAGATTACATTTCTGGGTCAAAAAGACAGTGCATTTCGGCTTGAAAATCAAGTGGTTTCTGAGAGACTGGGGATTCGCTGGAACATAAATAGGGATTTAAGAGAAAACCGGAAAACAAACTGAAACGTGAACATGTTACTTGACTTGAATCGGGAAAGTGGTCAAACAAGATTCGACGACAAGAACTCGAAGATAAATCTGATTTCGGCTTTTAAATCTATTCCTCAACTAAAGAACTAAAAGCGAAGGAAAAACAGCCTATATGTAGAAGTTCTCGAGCGAAACAAAAAGGTGAATGATTGCGTGACATGAAATCAAAGATAAGTCTGATTTCAGATTTTAAATCTATCACTGAACTCAATAACTACAGGCGAAGAACAATCTGCCTATATATAGAAATTCTCGAGCGAAACAAGAAGGTGAATGATTGCGCGACACGAAATCGAAGATAAATCTGATTTCAGATTGTGGATTTTAAATCTAACCCTGAATTGAATAACTAATAACGAAAATAAATCTTGAGGGCGTGGTTATGGGTGTGGGAGTCCGAATGTGGATTAACGGAAAATAGCGGTTTTACCCAGATCCACCCACATCCACACCCTCAAGATTTTCAATGGCGCCAAAAAGTTATCAAAATCAGTAGAAATAATTAGAAATGATCAAAAATCATCCGGATTGTGTGGTAATCGATAGAAAGTTTAAGAAATCAAAGAAATCATGTGAAATCGGGCTAATTTACTTGAAACCTTTCAGATCGTTTGAAATTATTTCGAATGATTTTTAGCTATTTGAAATAATCCCTTTTGTTTTCTGATGATTTCCATGATTGCCAATGATTTCCAATGATATCCATGATTTCTACTGATTTCGATGATTTCGTCCAATTTCATGCGATTTCGATTGATTTCGCCTATTGAAATCAGTTTGTTTCCCCTTGTTATCGCATATTCTAAATGTCGTTTACAGTCACCGTATTTTCACGGTAGTTGTAAAAGTCAAACGTTTACGTTCACTGTTTACGATTAACGTAATACCTCGTAAAACTTCGTATATAACCGTCGTCTACAGTCGCCGTATTTTCACGGTAGTCGTAAAAGGCGAACGTTTACGGTCATTGATTACGATTAACGTAATACACCGTAAAACGTCGTATATGACTGCCGTAAACGGCCACTGTAAACGAATGCCGTTTTCCAACGTAAATGATTGGTGTACGACCGTTTACGGTCGGGTAGGAACGACCTGGGTAGAGGACTCTACTTTATTATTTATGTGTTTGATTTTTTAGAATAGGATCCATTTATAAATGTTGATCTAAAAGTGCCTAACTTTTAGCGTTTTGATTTTCGTTTTAATTATGTCAAAATAAAATTTGATCAAAATCCTCTTTTCGGGAATCAATTTGCGAGTCAATGGAAGTAGCTATAAAGATTTTTGGAAAAAATGGTACATCTATTATCTCGATTCTTTCACTTCACGTTTTAACCAGTTTTTTCTGATGTTCGGTTGTCTACATCATCGCGTCACAAGTTAGCAATATATAATCTGGATGTCGAGTTTAAAAAAAAGGAACAAAGAAAGAAAACTCGCGCAGGACTACATAAATGCTGTGCTTCGCACCGCACTAATAAATATTTCGAAAGTTTCTTAAAAGTGAAATGTCATTTACAACATCACCACTTAAATTTTGCCTTCTCTCTTCCAAAACTCGCCCGTTTGTACTAACAATACGTTGATGTCGAGATGATTTCGAAGATATTTTTTATTACATTTACATGCACATTTACTAGACAAATAATCAAAAGTGACTGAACTCGTCAGTTTATGTAAACATAGTACTAAACAATAGGCCATTGTTTTCCGTTCGTTGTTACTCTACCCATTCGATTTAGATTATGATATCACTCTTTATACGGTTTTTGATCAAAAAGATGTCAGAAATATGTATTAAGTTCTACTCTATAAAATTTTTATTTGTATGAGCTACACCCTACGTATACCCTAAATATATTTTTTTGTAACCTTACCCTACCCTGCCCTACGAGCTTTATACCCTAACCCTGTCCTGCCCTACGAGTTTTGTACCCTAGCCCTATCCTGCCCTGCAGGGCAGGGTAGGGTAGGACAAGGTTGACCTGCAGGACTCTAGCCGGCCTGCAGGCCAGCAAAAAAAGAATTTATTTTTAAACTGTAGCCTCTCCTGATCCGTCCATATAATATTTACCAAGGTTAACAGACTATGCCAGTTCAAAGTTATTGACCTGATTCAAGTCTTTTTTGTATGATCTTTTTGTATCAATTTAATAGTAAATTAATAAAAAAAAAGACAAATTATCATCAATATTTTTCATACAAAAAAGTCTTGAATCAGGTCAATAACTTTGAGCTGGCATAGTCTGTTAACCTGGTTCAATATTATATGGACGGATCAGGAGAGGCTACAGTTTTAAAAAAAAAGTTTTTTTGTGCTGGCCTGGTGGCATCTCTGCTCGGTACTATTGTATCGTTTAATGAACATGCAGTTCTTCAATTTGTCATCATCTTTCAGTTTCTTTGATAGAAAACACTATTACAATGAAATTTTTCTCATATTATTTAGTTTACTTTTCAGTGCATATCATTTTGTATATTCATTTGAACACTGTTTACGACGAACTGCATTGTGTTAGTCAAATGATAGACGTCAAATTGAAAGATAACCGATGTAAAATTTATATAATTAACGATGGCCTTATAGATTCATAGTCTACAAGATGACAAATACAATAAGCATATTAGATAGAAGCTCAGTTAAAATGAAATGAGAATTCTGACAAAAAACAATGCAGGAAATCTGGCTAGAAACTGGTCTTTGTCATTATCAAAGAAAGATGAAGTATATAGACAATAAATGATGTTTTCTAGACTATTGTTTTACAAGAAGAGATATTCCTTTCAATGATTTGTTTGATAGCTATTATAGTGTCAGTGGTTTTTTTTTCATACTCTAAATATTAGAACATTTTATTTATGCAAAAACGAATATCTAAACAGAACAAGATTCTTTTTATCTTATCTACTCATCAAACAACAAGCAATACAAAATTTGAACTCGTTTATGAATTAGTTATGAATTATTTTCTGTTGGTTTTTACATTAATTAATGCAGTAAAAATGGCAACTCTTACGTGATTACAATGCCCTGACAGAAGAGCCCATGAGCATTAAATAGCAATGAGAAAACTAAAATTCTATCTCGTGACAACATCCTTCAGACACTAAATTATGTTCCAGAAAGTGCATACTACAAGTTTATAATGACAAAATGACGTAAATTTATGTTGAAAATTCGTACAAGACAAGAACTTGGTAACTCATAGATACTGATAAAAATCTATTTTCAATAAAGGTTATTCAAGAAAAAACAAAATATGCTTTTTCGATGACGTTACTCGCCAACGAATAAATATGATAATTAGAAAACGTTTATTTATTCTTAATAAGATACAACCTAATGTCGCCTTCTATTAGAATATACAAATAGAAACAAAATCTTGTCATTTGATTCTAGTTATTGTTTATACGTAATAAACGTATAATATATATGATCCTTCTTTTTTTCGCAATTTAATTCTCAATTATATTATAATTAAAATTAAAATTGCGCTCGAAGAGAGCTTAATTTCTGATGAAGTTGAATCAGTTTAAATAAATTTTGTCTATGAAGTTTTTCTGCTAATGATTGTGGTGTTTCACTTCCATACGTCATGTAAACTATACCATCATCCGATGTTGTTGTCCTTAATTGATCAAGTAAATTCCATAGATTCTCACCATTATCATTACTTTGAATAGCTTGAAAAACTTGCCATATAAGATCCGGTTTATCAGCCATTAGATTAAATATTGACACTAAATCGATATCAATTGAATGAAGACTAATAATTGTGTATTTGATTGATAGTTAATCGTTTTCAAAGTATTATTTCATGCTACCATTCGATTGCAAAAATGCAGCATTTTTTCCTGTCGTCTATGCATCGTACAAATCTTTCTCTTGGCAGTTTTTTTCTCTTTATAACAAACTACATTATTTATTTTCATCATTCAGTGAAACGATGAAATTATGCTGTACGACGATGTGAACAAGGTCAGGACCAGTGTTGTCGTTGAGCATATTTAATCACGAAAAAAAATTACACCAAGGGCATTAAGTATATCCTTGAACATAGGAATATTTAAAAGACATTTATTAACATTAACAAACAATACTTTTTAAAATGTAATTGACTGAGATGAGTTCATATTTTCATTAAAATTTAAACTCAATTTGAGCGAACGACATACAACTTCAGAAACAAGATATGAAATTGAACACTATAATTACAAGTTTACTCTACAATGAATTAAGACGATAAGAAGAATGAAAGAAAAGCAAATATTCGTGTACAGAAAAGTCCCATTAAATATAAATCACGCAACGAAATAGTCTAACATGTTTAGGGATAATAATGTATGAAGATTAGCGGAAAAAAATAATTCATAAAACTTTTATAACTTTATAGATGTATCGAATTAACTAAAGAATTATTTGTTGTTTTACAAATTGTCTTTTACAAACATTTAAGTTGTTGGTAAATCTTTGAACATAACTAATTTCTGTATACATTTATTACTTTCATTAATTAATGTGATTGTTTGTTGTGGTTGTTGTGATGGTGATATTGTAGTTGATTCTATGTCAGACATAATACTATCAAGATTCTGACGAGACGATGCATCAATCATAAGATTATCATGATTTGAAGATGATTTTACTGCTGCTGATGTATTGATACTTGATGAACGTATTCGTAGTTTACTTGTACGATGATTGTATTCTTTTCTCGAAGAATTTTGTCTACAACGTGATACAATTATAGTCATTGTTTTATAGAATTCTTCTCGAAAACGTCGATTTGTTAAAACGTATAAAAAGAAATTG
Organism: Rotaria socialis; assembly: GCA_905331475.1. Taxonomy (NCBI): domain Eukaryota; kingdom Metazoa; phylum Rotifera; class Eurotatoria; order Philodinida; family Philodinidae; genus Rotaria; species Rotaria socialis. Next base: position 94,452 of record CAJNYU010002435.1, on the reverse strand, counting down.
ATGGAGAAAAATGTTTGTTGTAAGGTATCAAAAATTAAACCATAAAACATCACGTTACATGGATCTGGATTTGGATCGTGAAAATGCTTTGCAAATGTTTGATGAAAATGAAATGGTGAATTTAATAATAAATAAAAAACATTCAAACTAATAAGCATTGCCGATAAATGTATATCACGTGTACGTCTTGAACGATGACTTCTATTTATTATATCAGACGTATTTTTTAATGCCACTTGTAATTGATTCTCAATCGATGAATCTGTAGTTGATATTTGTCGATCAATAGCTGCATTTTCTTCACGATATTTATGTAAACTTTTTTGAGTTCTACCCATCTTTAAACGTAAACGTGTATGTCGTCGACATTGCATTTGAAAACAAAAACATGAACGTATATGTGTTTTACTTGCTCTTGTAGGCAAAATATAAGATAATATTCCTTCAGAATTGTGTTGCTTTCTATTCTCTGAAAGACTTCCTTTTGATGGTCGGTATTTTTCAGCAGTACGCATTCGTATACTTAAACTTCGTATAATGATTATTGTACAAACGATATTAATCAAGAGAGGAAGACCAAAAAATACGACCAATTCAAATGGTGGATAGATTGTTGTAAGAAAATAAATATAAAGTGTTGCTCTTTGATTTGCACGATAGTCACATACTACTATTTGTCTTTCATCATCGGAAACTAAATTGAGATGAAAAAAACATCTATTGAAATGCTGTTTATCGTGATTGAAATTCTTTCTAATGATGCGTGGGTTTATGAATATTTACTGCTCATTAAATTATCGTAAATCCTGTTTTTATCTTTTTCTTTTCTATTAAGATGACAACATCTATTTGCAGTCATATGTCTTATTTAAATCTGGCAAGGGTTAGCCGAAAAATAGATTTGTTAAATGACAGAAAGTAATTGCTAAATCTTTAATAACAGAAGAAAACAACGTGAATTATTTACCTTCAGAGCCATATTTAATAATCCAATGAAAATGAAAAACACACAAAATAGTTGCAACAAGAAATTCTTTCATTAATACTAAATGAAATTTTGATTTGGGATATCTTCTACTTGGACAACTTTTGGTTACAGTTCGAGCTCGATCAATGTTAACACATATTAATGTAAATAAACTGAAATGTGTTAAAAAATCCGATAGAAAACGATCGAAACGACATGTTATTAAAAAATTTTCAGTTAAAATATGAAAATAATATTGAAGCATCCATTTGGAAAAATGTACTAATGATAGTAAACCATTTGATAGGGATAAAAATGCTAGATAAGTGAATGTCGAATGGCATCGTAATGCACGTCGCATAAGGATAACAAATGCAAGAAAATTGAATATTGAACCGAAAAAGAATAACGCATAATTATGAACAAATAAGAACGGTCGAGTAATATTGCGTTGTCTTGGACATGGATTTGCTGCTGCTAATGATATTACTATTGTAGCATTGTTTAAAATGCTGGTATGATTTGCTACGAGCACACTCATTTGTAACCAGTTTTCTATCTAAAATTATATTATTAAAGTTATTTTATTTAATTAAAAAGGTACTTTTCTTTTCCGTGTCATCATAAAGCATGTCATCTATTAACATATAAATGTAAACTAAATGATATTCTGACATTATGCACGCATGTATAATTATATAGAGATAGAAAGACAGGCCTGAAGGAGCAATAAGAAGCGAATGACATATTAATAAAGAGAAAAAAATGGAAACTGACAATGGTAAGAATAGAAATATAGAGAAAAATCTGGTGGAGACTTGAAATCTTCACATACTAATAGTCGTAAAAGGGCCTTGTCAGAGATGTTTCTTTCGAAAATAATTATCTTGTTTTCTTTTGAGAGAACTTTTGTTGTTAAGTTAATGATGACGACTTTTTTCTCTCTCACGCAAACTATGAAGTAATCAAGAAAGTGATAATTTCAATTTTTCTTTTATAAGTAATCTTTTCGATGAGTAAGCCAACGAGAAAATATTTATAGACCGGTTGCAATACGTCTCTGTTAAAATTCAATAGAACTGCAACAAAAAAAACGACACCAAGAATTTTTAATCCGATTATCAACTAACTGAATACATCAAAAGAAAATCGAAAAAATAAGACTTCTATGAATATTAATGAACAAAATTGACGAAATCAAGAGTTAGCAAACGATGCAGAAAAATCTCAGATGATTCAGTAAAAGAAAAACTATTGATAAAAATGATTAACTAAACAAAGAACTTGTCAATTTATCAATTCATCAATTTATTATAGCACTCAACAATATTCCGTTCTATGTATTGCGTGTTTGATTTAATCTTGCCTGATTCACCTTTATTCTTAAGATCATCATCATCATCATCATCTCAAATATCTTTATTATTAGGTTAAGATTGAACTTCAGATTAGTTTAATATATCGTGCTAAAGAAAAATGAAAGCAAAAACCTCCCGACAAGTTCATTGTGGATAGAATTCAATCAACATATTGTTACAATCTTTCGAAGCACAAAGGCAAAACTTCGCGTTGTTCTTATGGCAGAGAAATATTTTATTGCAAAAAAAGAAGGTTGTCTTTCCATGATTTTACTTGTCATATGTAATAACATCTTGAGAAAATCTTTTGTGCCGTGGAGGGACTTTAATTACCTACTGGAAGTAAAATCAGATGACACTACTTTTGTATGTGAGATTCTATAAAAGTGTAAATTTAGTAGACCATTATAATATATTCACAAAATACATACATTGGAACTTCATTGAAAATGTAATATTTCTTTCTTATTCCTAATGCGATACGAACGGAAGTCTAGTTACTAATTGCTAAAACTCCGTTTATACGCATATTTATTACTTACTTGCTTAATTCGAATGTAATACTGTTGCAAGTAGCTTTTCTATGTTTTTAGGCTTAAGCATACATTTAGTTGTTGCACAGTGGAAATAGTTACGAAGGTGACCAAAATAAGTATAAAATGATGATTGATATATCTTTACCAAGCATATTCACATTTCCTTGTCAGTTACTCTTACCGTGCTTCCGCAGCAGTTCTAACATCCATAATAACATGAAACTCATACACGAAAGCATAATCAAAGGGAAAAAAAGGAAAAAAAGATCGCCCTTTTCTTTTATTTATATATATTATTGTTTTCATAAAACACAGAAAAAGAAAAAATAATGTCACAGAACGGCAAATTTTCTCACTTATGGATAATAAATAGCATAACGAGTCAAACGAGTGCTGCAAAACAAGTCTAATTTTGATGTTTCCCACCGATATTCATTATTCAATCGTGAAAGAGAATAAAAATGAACTGACACATGTTCCATTTTCTTCTTCTTGTTACGATCAATCATGACAGAAAGCATACTGAGATAGTGAAGAAAGGACTCAGTGCCTTTTGTGGACTCGACCAACTGTTGAAAAAACGATAACGCTTGGTGACAGAACTGCACAATATCTGCAGAGAAAATGTCAAACATCATGCAACGAAATCAATCTAATCTAGAATAATGGCTTCGAAAGAAAAACACTGTAGTTCGAATTGAATTATAGTCTTTGTCACGTTAATTGTTCAAAAATACTATTTTCATGTTATTATTACAGACAAACTATAACTAATTACATTGATTCTAAGACCCTTCTAAAAATGTATACTATCAAGATTTTAGGGAAAATATTCAATATAGAGAGGAGTACTTACCTATCGAAGATGTGTTTCTAGCAGAATTCCTTTTTTGTTTCTATGAACATCTCGTTAAAAATAAGAAGAATTCGGTACTACTGGCTGCGCTACTTCACCTATTTTCTATACAATTATCAAAAAATGCAGCATTACTAATAGCTGAAAGCCAATTAACACTTAATTATTCTCAGGCGTCAGTTCCTTTCTAATCCCATTGTAACCCTGGCTGCTATGAAAGGAATCGTTCCATACCCTCCACGTATGTTTCAAATGTGTGAATATAATCTAGCATCTGACAACACTTCTAATTTTCATATTCCGACTGAATAATGAAACTTTTTTCTACTCATTGCTTGAATTCACATCTTGTATATCTTTGTCTTCCTCAGACAAGATGCTACATCAAGCGCATCTAAATTTTCCGGAGATCTTAGGAAGCATAAATTCAGTGATCTCTTGAAGGGCTCAAGGCCACCGCCTGTTTTACAATCAGTTGAAGCTCACTACAGTATGCTAGAAAATAGAATCCGACAGATTCTTTTTAATTGAGTTAGATACTTGAAAAGTTTTTCATGTTCAATTAATTTCTCAATGGTCTTATTCTTTTCGAACGACGTGCGCTTCTTGTCGAAAAAGAGATCTTTATGTTAATACCCACAAACACAACACTTGAATAAATCTATTATTTTAATTAAGGCTATTATCATGATAAAGTTAAAGTAGATCACGGGAGAAGACAAACAGACATGCACATAAACTAGATGAAGAAATACAATCATTTAATACAGAAAAGATAGACAAAAAAGAAAGATTAATCATTTTCCTGGTCAAAAGAAATCTAAAGTTAATTTATTCAGTGCACATAAGATTATTATTATTATGACTTCCAATGGATAGGTTCAATGGATGATACTTTTGACATCCTTCCCATTGTTCCCGATTATCATTAGCATTGTGATTTGAAACTGGCGATGATGAACCAGAAGAACCTGAGGGTGAATGTTGTTGCTGATGAATATTTTCATTAGGAGTTGAATCTTTATATTCATTTGTTGTTGTCCATAAATGCATAAGACGATCAAGATCATGTATTGTATTACTATTTCTTCCTTGTTGTACATTGCTCATCACCGAATCATCTTCACGTGTTAGTCGTTTACGTTTATTTGGTTGCCGCCGTTTCAATTCCACAGGATACTTTTTCCGTTCATTACAAAACTTATAGTATAATTTTCTTACTAATAACTCAATACTGCCGATAACAGAAATACTATTAGGGTGTCGATCAACAAGACGACTGACAATCGAACGTAATTCGTCAGCATTTGGATAACTAAAACAGTGATACGTCGAACAAATATGTCTTTACAAGGAACAACTTACAGTTCATATTTGACAATTTCTTGATAGAGCGCTTGAACAAGAGCATTCAACTGATTAGCATCACCATTACCATTCAAGAATGCAGCTATATGCGGTGGGAATCGTGGAATTGGGATTCCATCGCTTGGTTTCGGTAATAAATCATACATTATATTGTGTTGACTACCATTTAAATTGTCAATTTGATGCATTGGTGAAACCCTAAATATGAAACATTATGTTTCCTGTCCAAAACGAATTGATTAACCCACGTGATACCAGGTTCCTCATAGGACTTTGATGGCAAATCTTCATCTCGGTGATTGTCACTAAGTGATGGTTGTAGCGGTATGGGTGTAATTGAGCGAACCATTGTTGGAATTGTTGTTGAAAATATTGGTGTTGTTGGACTTTTTGATGTTACTGATGGTGAATTCCCAGTTGAATTTACCTCTTTCTCACTAGAACAGACATATTTTCCTGCTTAAAAATCGTAGCACATAATAAAGATTCATGGTTGACATCAGCATGAGATTACTGAATTAATTTGCTATTCACACAGGCAGTTGTATGAAATAACGACTCAGTGCACCTTTTGACAAAATCTTATCTATCTAATTACAGCTCCATAGTGATATTACACAAGAAAAAATTTAGTTTTGTAGAAAAACGCTTTCTAGTGAATGCAATTATCTAGTATAATTAGTTTTTACAGGAAGCCATCTATTATGCGAGTTTTTCTTCTCTACTTAGACATCTCTTGGTCTACTTATTTTCCATAAAACGGAAGATGTGATGATATTTGAATAGTGAAATAAAAACATCGAAACTAGTAGAACATTGTCCAAAAGTCTGACAAAAGACTTACATCAATACTTGAAGACGCCCTTCGAATGGAAGTTTCTTATAGGATTCTATGTCAATATACTCTTGATATTGTTCATTCCATATTTGAATAATTAAAGATGATTTTGGTATTTGAAATTCTTGAACTATATTTGGAAAGAAAAATGTCACGTATAATTTTCAATTAAAAAAAAATCATTTTTTTACTGATTAATTGTTTCAAATGTTCGTGCGCAATACCATTTTGTTGACTGTAATATTCACTTGATGTTGGTACTTCGATTAAACGATTTCGTTGATTAAATCGGCATAAGTACGCCATCGATGTGCATCTAAAATCGACAAAAAAATAAGAATCGATCTAGTTTTTATTTACGATTTTCAAATGAAATTTTCTACCTTTTAGCTGCACTTTGGGCTTTCAAAATCGATAAATTATTCAAATTAGAACTGTTAAGTAAAGATGAATTATCAATAAACGATGAACTATTTTGAGTGTTATTATGTGAATTGTTATTAGTATTAGTATTCGTATTATTGTTGTTGTTGTTGTTAGCTAATGTTTGATAAAATTGTAGTAATGCTGCAACATTATCTCTATCGACTGGTTTCAATGCAGCAGCTAAACGAAGATTCAGTGCTTTTTGTTGTTGAATTAAATTTGGATCATTGGGAATGTTTTCTTTTATTGATGATGTCGACGGTGGAGGAGCTGGTATTGGCATTTGTGAATTATTATTATTATTATTATTATTTACAAGTGCATTCAAAGTTTTTGTCAATAACAAATGATTTGTTATTGAACTTAATTCACGTATTGGTTTTTTATTATTTAATAGTGAGGAGGGTGGTGATGATGATGACATGATGCTGTTGCAGTTGTTGTTGTTGTCGTCTTTGTTTGCTCAAGAAATAAGATGTTACATGTAGTAGAATAGCAGATGGAAGTGAACGAAGAAGAAATTTGTCAAATATGTATTATATGGACGGACGAAAAAAGGAAAAAAAAAGGCGAAACATAACTGACGTAAACGGTCAAATTGTGTAATGTAACCGTATAGACAATGAAGAGAGAACACCACTGATCATATTGGCGTCTATTGTTTTCAATTGAACAATGTGCGTATACAGTTTAAGAAAAAGAAGAAAAAGAACGTTAAAGTCTACCATTTCTTTTTTATCTGATTGGTAGTGACGAAGATTTTAAGTTAAACAAGAGAAGAATGCCTTTGTGTATACAATTGAACTATTGTGTAGGATTACAATTGGTATTTAATTAGCATATTTGAATAATAAAATCATGGAAGCGAATCCAAAAGTTTAATGGAAATTTAGTATACATGTCATTTCAAATATCAGTAATTGTCTTTGAAAGATTGAATTATTATGTAGATGAATCAAAAGCTTTTCAGATGTAGGGAGTTTGTTTGATGGAAACATATTTCAGTAGAAAAACATAACATTATATGATCTATATCGCTCGAGTCATGAAAGGCAGTTACACTTAGAAAGCTGCTGAGGATGGTAGTATGAAAAATTGTACACGTCAATGAAAGTTATGATATACTACTATGATATGGTTCTACTAATTGAATTAAATTAAGAGTAGTTTTTTTTTATTTAAATAATTTATTTATTATTCATTAGAGGCGACAATTTTAAATCAAATAGAACAATTAATGAAAATTCATATTTATCATAGGAATGACTTACTTTAGATTTTTCATATCAATAGAATGTACTTGATAACGATTATTAGTTGATGTAGATAAAGTTGTTTGATGAATTAATGAAGAATTATCATTGGATGAAATAATAAAATGATTCACAAAAGACATTTTTCTATTTATTCATCTCACTATTCAATGTCAAATGAAATAGAAGAACCAGTTTTTTTCCATCGAAAAAAAAATGCTACATATGAAATAACAAACAGCGTATCCTTTATCGTTTTTTGACTGTATATTGTCGACATTGTTCGTGTCGTTAACAAATATATCTATAGCAATTTAATACATCCGACATTACCTGTGATACATGCATGTACAGAGGTAGAACTGTGTGCCAGAATAAAACCATAAGCAATGATGAGTGAATGACACGACAGAAAAATTCAACGAAAAAGGGGAACAATAAATAGACCACTACGTAATGTATGAATACTGATCTCAGATTTACATCTACATATGATTGAATCTAATATTGTAGGAAGAGTTTGAAAATTGCAAACAAAAATGAGCAGAAAATATGGTTTTAATGTAGTTTTATTTTGTCCAAAAAACAAAACGATATCTACGAGTTTTTTTTAATAATATTTTTCATTTATGCACTGCTTCGCTACTCGCAAGAATAAGTATATGATTATGTATTATTATATGATTTAGTCCAGTGGAATACGATGACATACAATCTATGAATTAAAAATTTCTAATGAACCGAGAAATGATGAAATCATTCGTTATTATTATTATTATTATTATTATTATGAATAGTACTAAATTGGCTACTTCATCAACAATAACATCTATAGTAAATGATAGTGATGTATCAATATGTCATGTTGTTTTTCATATACTAGTTATTACAGTTGAGAGTACCCGGAAATTTCGTCTGCATATAGTTGGTACCGGAAGCAAAAGTTTCTAGGTCAATTGACACATTGAAATTAATTATTCAATCCTGCGGTTACAGCTGATTCATATACAATTTCAAATCGATAAAATTATGCATTCTGTATTCCTGTCGAATCCTTCAAATGATTTTATGTATCCTTAATTAGAACATGACCAGCTAATAAATTATCTGATTGATAACCTACATTTGTTAGGCATGCTTTTATATTTTTAAATATCACGAAGACTTATTGTTGCATTGATATCAATGTAAAGAATAAATTCATGGATCTACCGGCAAACCATTATTCTCAATGAAGACCCTATTGTCAATATTTTGTTAAATATTGACAGATTACACTTATCGGAAAATCTGTGATATTCTTTATTTAATATAACGAGTAATTTCGCTTTTGAATACTATTTTTAACGTAAAAGGAAGACATCTTTGAATCGCCTTGATTAACACCAAAAAGAAAAGAATGCATTTGAACCGACAGAATTCACATTTACTACATTATTTATGTTAAAGGTATTTCTTTAGTCCAATAGTATAGATCAACATTATATAATCTTGTATGAGAACAGAAGCTCTAATAGGATTGGTTATAGTCAACATTGTCACCAAGTTCATTAGCATTGTAACTTGTTGATAGGATACATGTAGAATTTGAAGTCTAGACATTGAAAATAAGTTTAATAGGTACTTGAGAATGAGGTGTGGTCGTTTTTTTTTTGCATTTTTGACATTGAAAACTGCTAATGTCATAGAATAAAAATCAACAATTAATAGCCTAAAATAAAGAATACTATTTATTTGATTAAACTACGTCGATGAAGGTCAATTCAATACTGAGTGACAAACATTATCACACCCTTAAGTTGACTTTAATCAAAATACATGTATACCGATCGAAATTATTATGAACAACATCGATTCTGATCTGATAAAGTTGAATTATAAACGATTGGCAACATAATAAAAATAGGTAAATGATTTTATCATTTATTTAATCGTTGTTACTAATATACGCAGGCTCGAACAAACTTGTAAATATCACTAAAAACATACATCATGTAATTATTATGATGCCCTTGATAGGTGGTGGGTGCACATGAAAAACTAGTACTGAACGTAAATGAAACGTAGTATGAAGTCGGTCAAAATCATCGCCATACTTTTCATATATAGTTGTGAGTTTTATTATGATTTTCAATAGCAAACATTAAAAAAAGAACTGTTTAATTTATATAAATCATTTTAAATGTCTAGTACAGTTTTCTATTTCTATTTATAAAATGGAAGAAATGAAATTTTGTAATACAAAAAGAAAAAGTATTTCTATGAATTCAATATATTATGAATAAAAAAAAAAACTCAAATGAAAGTATGCAAAAAAATAGTATTTGCAATTGAATGACCTTTTCCATTTCACATTTACATTAAAAAAGATAATATAATTAACTAAGTCAATGTATATTGATTAAATTTATTCTGACGTATGTCCTTACAGATTGAATATTTTAAATCGCTTCATTAAGTCTAATAAAATCTTGATTGAATCATAAACAAACACTAAGATCAATCGGTCTCATGGCCCTTTTTTTATTGAATTGGAAGAATTTAATAAAAGCGCAACGATCATAATTTCATAAAAAATAAATAGTCGTCATTTTTTTTAAAGTTAAAGAGAATTTCACGCTTTCTAAGTTCACCTCTCTGAACGAAATCTTTGTTCTTAATAGACAACTGAATCAAAATTTTCCTTTCAATTATCCTTCGATATTAAGACATAGACACGATTGATAAATATGAATCTAAAAGATAGGTAGTAGGTTTTAAATTTCACTGATCTGCTCTTATTGAATAAATAATTATTTAACTGTTTTAATTTCTAAAATTTTTATTTTTCGTTCTTCAATAAATAGCGAAGTAAATATTTCTCTATTAGTTATAGTTTCGTGATGAATTCATTGATCGTGTCGAATAACTTGGAGGATTTTCAATCGGCTTCATCGGATAGTTAAAAGGGTATTTAATCAATATTTATTTCTATTTGATCAATAGTCTTTTCTTTTGGTTAATTGTTACCAAGGCAGACTACTCCATCGGTTCGGTGTGACCATACAAATAGAAGTCGACGCGGTAAGTATTGTTGATAAGCTTTAGCGTGAGGATTAACGTTTGTCTCTCTCTCTCTGTCCCACCTATTTTTGTCATTCAAGTCGTTCATACACGATCAACACACATCAAGTACTATTGAAAAGACAATATATTTATGTATATGGACAAGTTGTGACAGCTATATTATCAATATATTTTATGCAGGTTAATATATAAAATGTGCGCATACTTAATTTTTCTTTCTTTTTTGCGTATGATACACTTAGGTTGAAAAAGAAAATCGCTCATTTTATTAGAATAATTTTATATTCATCATTAATTCATATTTTGTCTTTTCGAGCGAGTTCATTTAGTTTTCATTTTTTTTTAGTATTTTCTAATAATTATAAACACAAAAATCAAGACGATTTTAGTTTATATTTCATCAAACATATATTATATTATGTAACAGTAATCACACAATAGATCTATGTGATTCTATATCTATCGATCATTTGCAATATACACTGAATATGACAGTTCACATGTCTGTCTTTTTGATCATATTTCGTATATATATTTTAAAATTTCTCGATTTCATTGCTTTTTTTATACCCATGATAGATACACTTAAAACTGTATGCAAACACCTTCGTCATGTTCTTAAATGCATGAATATTTGAATTGGTAACAGAGATTCTTTGATAATAAATTCTCAGTTATGATAACAAATATTTATGTATACATATTTGTAGATATTGTCCATGACTGAATTACATTTGACCTTCAGAGTGAAATGAGCCATTGAAAATACATATTAATTTTTCTTTTTTTTAAATATCGTTGTCTAATGATCTACAGTGTGTCTTATCAATATAGTTCGAAGGTAACTTACATCACATGCTGCTTTTTTTTTATATCAGAGATTTTTTTAAAGAACAGTTCTTTTTGTTGTATTTCAAAATTCGCTTGACCTCGTACGATTTTCGTTTCTCTTCTCTTTCAATGTGCAAGGTCTACAGAAGTGCATATATAATTATTTGTCATGGTCTTTCGTTTTTCTTTTCTGTCTTTTTTTACGTATTTAAAACATTCATATCTTCATTCATTCTGTACTTGCAAACTGAATATAGTGTTTTGTTTTCGTACTTTCAATCCTAAATCAACATCTCTCTCTCTCTCTCTCTCTCTCTCTCATTTACGCTCCTGTCTCTATACATCCTCTCAACATAGAGTTATCGAGCGGAAATCGTAAAATGAAATGTATGTGTGTGTGTGAGAGAGAGAGAGAGAGAGAGAGAGAGAGATTGAAGTTCGAACTCGCATTCATGTTCTTTCTGAAAGAAGAACTGCTTCTCGGCCGAGCAAACATTCAACTCATTTCCCCTCTCGTCTCTCCTCCCCTTGTACTACACTCCTGCTGCTATTTATGCATTAAGTTCATCTCTCCCCTGTCTCCTCCTGTGTCTCTCTCTCTCTCGCACTTATGTACCATGGAATCATAGGAACAAAAAAAAGAAGTAAAGAAGACAAAATCACAAGTCATCATCAAACAAAGAAGAAAAAACAGTGGATTTTTGACAAATAACAATTATAGATATGTAACCAATATAAATTTTCTCTTTCGTTCTGTTCTTATGTGTGCTCTATTATATTCGCATACCGAAAAGAATAGGCATCCGCCTACACTGCCTTTTCAAGTGCATAGATAAATATATTCAAAAGATGCACGAAATCGTTAATGCTTGTAGTACAATTTAAAACTGTATTCTATTAAGAGCCACCGTCGCAGTCGGTCTCTTTTTTTATTCTTTCTCAACGACGCTTCATACGATTATGTGAATGTGTATACGAGTGTGACGACATCAACTGATGTGAAGAAAAAAAAGTTATACACTGTCTCACATAAGTGTGTGAAAACAGTGGCCTTTGTTCGTTGTCGACAATGATGTCTTTAGTTTAGTAGGCATTGGAAGAGAAAAGGTATACCAAAAGAGAGAGAGAGAGAGACAGAGTAACTGGAGATAAGACGAATCTATCAAGTTTGTGTGTCTGTGTGTGGTTATGTGTTCTCTTTTTCGCTCACTAACTCTGCCCATTCACATGTAAGAATTAGTTCATAGGAAACAGGTCTTATTTAGCATCATACAAAAAACTTTATTCCTCATATAATTCTATTCTTTATTCACTTTCAATATAGATCGATAGGATTGTAGACTTTAAAATTTCATTAGACATCTATAAATAATCAATGGCGGAAGAGTCTACGATTGATCAAACAAGTATTATTACTACTGACGAATCTTCAGGTAATATCGGTGCATAGGTATATACATATATATATATATATATATTATTAAACCATTTGTAAAATACACAGTTTTGTGTGCATTTGTTTGCATATACTAAACGAATTTGAACAAGTATAATAGAATCATTTAATTATGTTTAAGTATGTATACTACCTGTAATATATGGTAGACGTTACCATTTTTGGTTAAAATAAAAAGAGAAACCTAAATATAAATTTCTGTTTTGCCCTAATCATATCGCATTAAGTGTCCTCATTTGAAGGCCATCAATGAGACAGCGATTACAACTTGCGTATATATTCATGGAGAAAAAAAAGAACAGTATTACTTTCTAATGTATACAAACAATTATTGACTAATAGCAGATAGAAACAAAATTCTAATACAATTCTTAACTAGACTAATTATAACACATATAATCATTTCATTTTCTTTTAAATCTACATACTCTCAGGTATTACCTTCAATTTTTTTTCGCTCAGGTAAATATTTCAGTCTGCTCTAGACTTGTGCATAAAAATCATCATCATCATCATACATATTTGTCATTGATTATTTTTCTCTTTCTTATTTATTCTTCATAGGTATAGCGCCGAGCAACAATTTTCTCGGTCTACTCCCGCCACCCTATTCAATGTCAAGTCTTAAAACTACATTAGCTTTACTTCAAACATCATCTCTATCCTCTACATCATCTTCTCTGTCCTCTTCATCATATACAAATAATACTGCGCAGCAAACATCAACGCAAAACAACAATAATTACAATCCATACTCTTCTTATCGTGCTAATTCAGCAACATATACTGATTCAAATCCTATTGGAAATTCTATATATCCAATGTCATCAACAACATATCGTTCGTCATCTTTTTCAATACCAAAAGCACCTATATTTAGTCAAACACGTGAAAAAGAAAAATTAGAATTATCAACTTTAAATGATAAATTTGCTGATTATGTTGAAAAAGTTCGATATTTGGAAGCACAAAATAAAAAAGTTCAAATGGAAACAGGTATTCTAAATGAAAAACAACAAGTCGGTTGTCAACAAATAAAAACAATGTTTGAAAAAGAAGTCGTACAATTAAAAGAAACCATCGAAGCACTATTTAAAGATAAAAATTCAATGAATTCCAGTGCTAAAGATGCACAGGTTAGTTCTGATTTATTTTTCTTCAAACACGATACCTATTGTGATCATGAAAAAACGAATAGAGAATAAAAGAAAAGAAAAGATTCACGTGAATCAATAAATTTATAATTTCCTTATCTATTCAGAATGGTATTCTTCCATTAAAGCAACGTCTGAATCAAACATTTAAAGAATGTGATTCATCGAAATATGAAACTGAAAAGGTCGAACGACAATTATCGTCTATTGAAGGTGATATTCTTATGTATAAACGTCGGCTTGCACATCAAGACGATGAACATACACAATGGAAACAATTGATAACTCAAATTCAACGTCTTCTATTACAAGCAAAAAATGAAACTCATAATGAAACAATAGCGCGTACATCAACTGAGCAAGCAACAAAACAATTACGTCTTGATATAAGTCAATTACGTGAACAACAACAGCAAAAATTGAAAGATGTTAAACAAACAACTTTGTTAAATCCAAGTTTAACAAATGATCGTTCGCATATATTTAAATCTGAACTATCAAGTGCGATTAAAAAAATTCGAGAAGATAATGAAAAACAAAATGAATTACAACGTAATACTTTCTATGAGCAATTTACTCAAGCATACGAAGATATAGCTCGACAATATCCTGATCTTGGACATTTATTTTTAAATGAACGTGAACAAGAACGTGTAAAACAAGAAGAAGATCGTGTACGTCAAGATATTCAACGTGTAAAAACTGATATTAATTTATTAAAACAGAAAAACGGTGAACTACGACTACGTACACGTGAATTACAAATAAATCTTGAAATGAGTTTAGAAGAAAATTCACGTTTTGAACAGATACAACATAATGAAATTGAACAATTAAAATTAAAACAAGAAAAAATTTCGAAAGACTACGATGATGTGATATCAAAACAAACGTCTTTAGAAAAAGAAATCGATACATACAGAAATCTATTAGAAGGTACTATGAAAACAGTTGTGGATACAATTACAGATGATTATAATTCAGCAACAACAAATCAAACAAAATTAAATCATCCTCATCAACAACAACAACAACAGCAACAGCTAAATTCATTGCCAAATAATCGTCCAACACGTTC
This sequence comes from Rotaria socialis, assembly GCA_905331475.1. Classification (NCBI taxonomy): domain Eukaryota; kingdom Metazoa; phylum Rotifera; class Eurotatoria; order Philodinida; family Philodinidae; genus Rotaria; species Rotaria socialis. The sequence continues at coordinate 79,265 of CAJNYU010002435.1, read as the reverse complement.
AACAAGTGTTGATCGAAGTCCGTCATCACCTTATCTTTCTACATTAAGAAATCATAATAATCATACGAATTCATATTCTCGTTTTATGACATATAAATATAATAATGGTACTGATACTGAATCAATAGATTCTTCACCAGCTATTGATATACCAACAACAATTGAAAATGGTTTAATAACAAGTAAAAGTGTTGGTGATTTAAGTGTAAAAAATGGTATCCATCCTCTTGAAATTAATGAAGTAACAAATGATTCTTCGTCGCCCAATAGTCGACCTACAACTATTCTTCAAACACGACGAAGTTAATACGAATTTTAAGATTTTTTTTCTCTTTTTTTTATTCTTTTATTTTCAATGTTATTATTATTATGCCTTTTATTATTATTATTATTATCATCATCGATAGTCTCTTGGTTTAATGTACAAAGAGATCAGTTTTTTTTAGATGAGAAATGAATATTAAAAGAAAGAAGAAAGAAGAAAAAATAATAAAAGAGATTCTATAATATACTTGAAAAAAAAAAGAATTTTTATGTAGTTAATAATATTTGAAGTGTATCATAAAGACTAATTGTTTTTCTTTTAAATCTTATAATCGTGTGACTCATCTTTGGAGAAAAAAACAACATAGACTATGACAACTTTTATCTGATGCTCTTCTATTCATGCCAACAAATGTTTCATTTCAAATAGAAATAATATAAACATTTTCATATACATAAAATTCAAACAATTCAATCTTTTGAATCTATAGAAAACACTCTTTTTGCTATTATTTTAACAAAAAAGGTATAGAAAAATCAAGCATAAGTGTTAAATAAACGATTGATTGGTAAACAAAAAAATGGTAATTGCATGGCTTTCGCTTGCTCTTTATGAAAACAAAATCCTTTCAGGTGAACACATATGCATCGGTTCAATACTGTTTCAAATAATACAAAACGAAACGTTTTGACTTTAACATTTCATCGATAGGGATAATACGTAGATAGTGCCCTAAAAGTGACGACGACCAAACATATCAATTTCTTGATGTAGAATTTTCTTGAAAAAGTTATTTTCATTGAAAATTTTAGAACTACAAAATAAACATAATTTTATATAGCCAACATATCATATTTGAAATATATTTTTTTCGATTTTTTGGAAATATTTTGCTTGATAAACATTAGCACAATTGTAATTCTTCATCATTTTGCTATAGATTCTGATCTAGTCTTCTGACCAAAAGGCTACTCGTAGCTTTTAATTGAATTGTTTCCTAGAATTGGATAAATCACCTACAAAAAAAACATTGTAATATCACCAAAAAGCTGTAAAAAAATGAGATATTTATGATGATGCAACGATGATTGCTCTTGAAATAGGTAATACTTCAAAAATATTGATAATTTTGATACGGCAGGTTGTAAATAATCTTAATGGTCTCTTTTATAAACTATTGATATTGGTTTTACAATCACAGTGATGTCACAATCAAAATATTTGATATTTTGATGTCATTGAAACTGTTTCGTCTATGCAATTTATGATCGTTTTGATAAAGTAAACCTTTTTCAAAAAGTTTAGACTACTTTTGTATAACTGTTTTAAAATAGAATTCATTTTTACATTAGAATACTAATATAAAAAAAGAACCATTGAATTCATCAATCAAACCGTTTCAATAATTTAAAACTATTATAGAAATGAAGTTTCATCTGTTCTATGTCAAAACGATATTTATATTTAATTGAAAAAAAGGCTACAACGATTAATTGATTTATGATTCGTTGTTTGAATTATTGATATTCTCGTAATTATACGATTTTCGTCGATAAGCTAATTCTCTTGTATAATTGACTTACCAATGAAAAACTTCTTGATTTACTTTATTAATAGTAGTAAACTGCTAGCGACTTTCACATATGTTTTATCTCAAAAATTTATGTTGCGCACAACAATATTCAATGTTTGATTTCTAACAATTGAAAGGTAAAATAAGGTTTTAATTCAATAAGAACTAAATCAATTCTTTGCTTAAAAATATTAAAAATAATATCATTATCGTCGAATACAAGTGTGATAGATGAGACGTATCTAAAATGAATCAATCAACAAGAAATAAGTCTCTGATAATGCTTATTGTTATTTTTTTCTATTGCTGTTTTTCTGTTCAATGAATCTTTTTGATTTAAAATTCTGATTGCATAAACAAACAAAAAAACGTTTCTATGAAACACTACTTTTGGCAGTTGTCCAAAAAAAAATAATTAACTAGACGTCGGTACAACAACACAAATAGTTTTCAATATTCAGACTGTTCGATTAACAGGTCAATTTTTATGTCAAACATCATGGGCCATTTTCTATTTGCTTTGATCATTACAATGATAATCCGCAGAGAGCTTTACCAAAGCAATCGTCAAAAGTACGCTACATAGGAGAAGGAAAAAAAAACACTTTTCTCTTCACACGCAGTTTGGATTAAAGCCGATTCAAAAAACGAAGTGTTAGAAGAAGCCGCTATTTTTTTTATCTACGTTTCTTTCAGTTCAGATTTATCAGACACATGCTCTATCCGTAATCGCTTACGTATAATACATGTAGGTTAATTACACTTCTTCATTCTGTTCCTAGTTGCCTATCAAATAAAACGGTTGATTAAATACTTCTAAGGAAAAAATTAATAATCATAATCATACGAAAGTAATGCTTCTGTGATGTTCACTGAACTAGAAACGCATAAACCTGAACTTCTATATCCGCTCAGTATAATACGTAAGTTCTTATCTTGCATACGGCAAATATATCAGTGAATAATAATGATTTTGACGACTATATCCGCATTTTGAACATTAACCATGGCCCTGAGGTTAAAAGTAAGAGCATAACTTCGCGCACTTATGTAATCAACACGTACTGATCAATAAAATAAGTGCCTTTCGAACAATTAGATTTCGTTTTAAAAATGATTGAATCATAATGTCAATAAAATTTTATAGAATTAGTTAATTTATCTTCGATCAATGACCAAGACATTCAACATTTGTATGTCAAGCATATATTTAAAAAAGTAAAAAAAAAACAGAAGAAAGGTTCGACTGAGTAACAATCTCATAATTATTTGATATTTGCTCATGTATGAAATCGACAAATGAACAGTTTTATTCATCTTTATTATCGAATGAACTTTGCGTAATGGTTGTAATCTTTAAATTTAATTTAGACATATTTCGAATATTGAAGTCGTTTTAAACGGAAAGAAATTCTTCTTGTTGCTTTCTCGTTTCTCGTTTTTCTTTTTACCTTATGCCGTGTGTTAGATCGGTCATCCCTTATTCTTTTACTTTTTCTTCTTTCGTTCAATAGCATACGAGAATAGAGACACGTACCTACGGTCACAAACGAACGATCGTGTGTTGTTACAGTTGACCGTAGTGTGCATATATTTTTCTTTTTTCTGTTTTTTTTGTCACATTGAAGAAAACATCACATACAAGTGACCTTGACAAGCGACAAGATCACTCTTTCTTATACTTATTCATAATCAATTATGATAATGATTGACAAACATCATCAGCATGTATGAAAATTCTTATCTTTTTCATATCTAGTAATAGTTTTCTACTTTAGTCTTAATTAGTTTCATCGAAATGGGTGCATGTTATGGCAAACGTTCAGCATGCTATGATTTAAATGAATATCGTCGTACATTAACAAAAACCGAAATATATGAATTAAAACCACCTGAAACACCAGCAACATTACGTCGTTTTAGTAGTTTACGACATAGTATTAAAACAATTTCAGCCTTGGCACATCATCGGCGGAGTCTACGTTACAAACCAATAACCATTGTTATGAGTCCTCATAAACATACAACTTTTGGTGGTGGTTATAGTAGTACAAGAAAAAAACATTGGTGCATTATACATTACAATGAATCGAAAGAGGCACTTGTATAATAATAATAAAGAGAGAAACTTTTGTTCCGGTTTGTCCAATATAATCTTTTGAAACACATATGTAATACAGGTGTGATTTAATTTTAAATTAAGAGTATTATAACATTAGTTGCTTGTTTCCTTTTTTTGATTTTGTCCTTTGTTTTGTTTCTTGGTGTTCGTATCGACATTAAAAATATAAAAATATTTGTTGATCGAGAAAAAAAGAAAGAAGACATTTCATATTTCATGAACTGTTTAATTATTTTTTACTTGAATGAGCAAAAAAAGAAAGAGAAAAAAGGAAAAATTGAACATAAGAAATTTTGTTAGAAAACCAAAGATTAAAATGAAAAAAAAAAGGACGAGAAAAAGGTCATTTTATATAAATCGAGAGAAAAAAAGAAAGATAAATGCGTGTGAATGGTCGAAAATGAAAATCAAGGACGGTATTTTGAGAAAATAATAGTAAAGGATTAAAAAATCTTTTTTTTTTCTCCTCTCCTAATTTTACAGAGGAAGTACATAATTTAATCCTTTTGATTTCAGACGTTAAAAAAGCGAAGCTCTCAAGAAGAAGAAAAAACAGGCTTTCTTCTTATTTTTCTAGTTTTCAGTTATCAGGAATGATAATGAAGATATTTCATCTTAGTTCTGTTAAACTTTAACAATTTTTGAACTTGTGAATGTGTCGCGTAATGATATAAGATTATGTGCTAATAAACAACCAAAAACATTTTCATACCATTGCGATGATCGTCCACTAAAACAATCAAAAAGTAAATAAAAATTTAAAAGTAAAAACAAAAAAACCTTTACCTAAAATCAACAGATGCTACTTGAATAACTGTCGTATATCCAGGTTGAGTTGTTGATGGCGTTATATAATAATGCATATCTTTCGTTACACCAATACTACCCGGTAAAAAATGATTTTGCAAATGATCAATTGATACGGCACTAATTAACATTGCATTTGTATCAGGTATTGAGCGTGATGCAATCTTTTTTGAAAAACTAAATAGAAGAGAAATACAGTGTTTTTTCTTCTTGTACAATACAAGAAAAAAATGAAAATTACCGAAATTCACAGAATGATCGAACAGGTACAAGATCAAGGAAATTAAGTACGTATTGCACTATTTCTTTATCATCGTCAATTTTTTCCACTGTTCGACTTTCAGCAAAATGATTATCCCATAGATATCGTTCATGTAAAATTCTTTGGCTGACTTGTTTAACATTCGTATTTGGTATATCAATTGAGCATTTCCACATTGGTAAATTTATTTCATCTTTATCACAATCCACTGATGATGGTTTATGTATGGCTACATGAACACTATCTAGATTTGTTGGAACATTTTTAAATTTCGTATTCGATAAACGCTAAGAAGAAATAGAACGAAAATGAAGAAAGATACTATTGAAAAAAAAAACTATTTTACTTGTAGAAACTGTTCACTATCTTTTGCTATATATTTTTTCATATGAAATTCACCACTACATGCAGTACGAACAAGATCATCAAGACGCTTAGTTTTTCTAGCCGTTGGCAATTTAAGTTCATCAGTAATTGAACTTGGAACCTATATTTATGAAAGATGAATTAACGTTAATGGTAGCAAGAATGATAGGATCCTACTCGACAAAGTAAATCAACATTAAGTATCATTGTCATCAGGCACTGTTCAAGTGTTAGACGTTCGCTTTCTTGTTGTATGGCGTCTAATTTATCTTTTTTCCATTTCCACCAAAGAACTTTCGATGTTGTAGTATGCATATCATGATAAGATTGAAAAACAGATGGTACAAATATCCGTGCCAAACTTCGGCAAGTTGTCTATTTAGAATTAATACAAAAAGATACCAAATAAGAGAATTATGTAAATTCTACTTTATTTTTTTATCTATTTACCTGACTATTACCAGATCGTATTGAAACATCCAGTAAAAATCGAAGAATAGTTTCAAGTACATCGCGAGTTTCATCTGGTAACAATAGAAATGTATAACGTATTGCTAATAGCTGTTCTTCTGGTGATACACCTAGAAAATAATTTTATTGATATTGAATTAATAAAAGAATAGCTTTGATTTTTACATTTAAGTAAATCACATAATAATCGTGTAATTGATGGTGGCATAAGACATTCAGGTAATTCACGAAAATATTGTCGAATAACATCAGCAACAACAAATGGTTGGTATTCATCAAATTTAATTGTTTCTAATGACTCGCCACTAAAATCATTTGTTGTTTCAATTTGTGAACGTAAACGGTCGATTTTCGATTTAACACCTGGCTTACGAAATAATCCTTCACATTTGCCTGCATTCATACGAACATATTGTAATGCATTAGTTATAGCAACGGGAAGTATTTGTCCTGTTGTTTGTTGATACACGCGTAGAGGAACACCAAAAACACGTTTGCCTTTCCATGTTATTGATTTTGGAAGTTTATTTAATTTAGCCAAAGTTCTAATTAAATCAATTACAATCAATATAATTGACACATCTCTCTACAAACACCCACGCATACACTTACATAGTTTCATGATTATGCATAGCATCATGATTACAATTTTGTTGAGTTAATTTTAATAATTTTGACAAGGCTACAATAGATTTAATAAATTAAAATAACAATAAGAAATAAATAAATATATATATTTTCCATCAACCTGCTTCTCGTAAACGATTAATATCATTTGATAATAGTAAATGAATATTTATTTCATTGGTATTGGTTCGCATCGTTATGACTTCGTTTAACTGAAGATTTGTTTGATCAGTTTCTTCTCTAAAATAATATATAGATATAGATATACATACATACATACATACATATATATATATATATATATTCATAAATACTTCTATAATATACATTCATGACGACATATCGATATTCAACGAAACCAGCAGGTTCACTGAATGGATTAACATCGATTATGTGTATATATAGGGTGTGCGTGAGCGAACGATAGGGCGTATATAGTATATATCGGTTGTATGAGTCTCGAGGCTCGAAATTGATTTATGTATGGATAGGGAGGATAAAGAGAAAGAGAGAGAGGGGGACAGAGACAGAGAATAAGAGGGTAAGAAGCGATGACGAATAGCTCTACATATTTTTTTTATCACCATGTGTAAGAGAAAGGAAATGAACATTGATCTATAACTGTACTGGTTCATGATAGTTTTTACTTGTCAATTTTCTATTATAAATTTATTGAAATAAAAAAAGAAGCTTTCAATTCAATTCAGTTTAAAATTAAAAGAAAATCTATTAAAATCATATATTGACCTTGTTCGATCATATGCACACATATATATATATATATGTAGAGTAGAAAAGAAACCTTTAGATTGCTAAGAGATATTTGTATGAGAAAAATGATACGTATGTCTTCATGTCTTTTGGCAAAAAAGAAGTTTGAAGGTTTTCTCAACAAAAGAGAACAAATGAAATGAAGTACATGAAATTTCCATAGAGAATTATTTTTTTAGAAAAATCTAAAACGCAATTGATTGTAAGAGAATAACAGAAAAAAAGTATTAATCTTCGTTACCTCTGAATAATGATACTGTTATACGACTATAATACTACGTAGGATGTCAGTGCTCATGAATGTTGGCAAAAGAAATGAGAAAAAGAGAGAGAATTTGTTCCATCATTCTGTACGATTGACGACAGATCATGATGATGCAACAATTGCGTATGTATACCCGGACCGAGAAAAAGACGTCATCAGCGTTGGCGAATGAGAAACATAGAGATCCACTAATCGTTATAGATGTATTTGTATGTGTGTACACATTCGCATGCGTGTGTGCGCACGTCAAGTTTTATCAGACTGTATCGGTTTACGTCGTCGTCTGCGGCAGATTACCTTCGAACTCGTTGTTGTCGACCCGCACACAGCAGTAACAATGAAAGAAGATTATACTGATTGGTGTGCAGAGAAAATGTGCATATAATAGTTATACAACTTGTGTTTAGAAAGAGTATTCAATAAGTAGACGTTTTTATTCCCCCTTTTTTTCTTCTTTGCATCAGCACTAACATTATTCAATATATGTAAAAGAATTTGAACAAGTTCAATGAGAATGTCTATTTCTTCTACTCTCTTTTTTTTTTCTCATGTACGTTTTACTGAATAGATGTAATAATATGTGTGATTGAACTCATTTTGCTCTATAGAGTACGAGAGACAGAAAGAGAAAGACAAACAATTATAGAAACACATGTCACATATTCTCATATACATTAAATCTTTTGATAAAGGACTTGTCTTAAGATACATTGAAATATGATGAAATAGGAAAGACGAGACTTTCAATCTATGTTCTTTGTTCTATTTATCATATACAGTGACAGATCTAATTTAATTTACGCGCAATAAGAAGGTCATTCAGGCTAATATTGCTAAAGTTTATATCAACACTGCGTTGGTATATTAACAACCAATGAATTGTTTCAGTCGATAAATGCAGAGGAGAAGAAAAAGAAACTCGAAATTTTACAAATGTTTTAAATGGATTTATCAAGGTAATAATCATGAATTGAAGTAGCTTCTTCAAAAACGATTGCTAGTGATTCATGCAAACATTTACCTGTTGATGATACAACACTCGTCGATAGTGTTGTTGATGGATAAAGATGATCGAGAGTTTTTAAGACAAGCGATTGCTGCCAGTGTGTGTGTGTGTGTGTTTGACGATAAAAAGTATTATATTTGTTTTTCTTTAATATTTGTTAAGAGACAAATATTTACTTAGCAGTTTTTTTACTTTGTTTAGATAAAACCGTTCATTGATGATTATATACGAGCAATGAATGTAAAAGATGGGATAGCACATACTTTGACTTTCTCTCTCTTTCTCTCTCTCTCTCTCTCTCTCTTCTTCTTCTTCTTTTTGGCTCTCATATTTCCCCGGTTCATCAATACGGAAAGAGTCAAGTGGCTACTACTAGAACGACGACGACGACGACAACAACAACAGTAGTAGTAGTAATAAGTTAGTATGATCAACCAAAAAAAAACAGATTCTCTCGAGAAATTGAGCGCGCCTCGAATGCAAATGATTATATGTATATAGACAAAGTTAGTTTCATCTTCCGAATAAACTCAATCGACTCGTTCGGAAGGATAAGTAATGTCATATATAAGAGAAAAAAAACGGATGTTTGACAACAATCATCTCTCAATCGCTCAACACACACATATATACATAGACACATAGTATTTGTAGCACATCCATTCTGTTGGATAGATAAGACGAGAGATGATAAATCGATGAAAACTTACCGATCATTGATTTGTGGACTAGCGGCAAGGCCAGAGTCATCACTTGGATAGATATTTGTTTGTTGAATGAGATTCTTTAAATCATCTAACTTTGATACAGTACTTTCTTGATCATTATCATCAAGTAATATTGGTGTAGATGACGAATAACAACGTTCTTTATTATCATTACTATTATTTGTTTGTTGAATATTTTCACCTTCCATTTCAAGACGCGACAAAATAAGATCAATATCATTATTGAAACTAATTAATTCTCTTAGTACATTATCTTCATCAGCATATAAATTAAATCTTGAACTATCAGCTGACATATTATCATTGAGGCTACGACGTTTTCGTCGTGATTTTCTTATGGATTCACAAGATTGATCACGATGAAGCAATGATCGTGGTGTTACACCATTACGGCCTAATAAAGAATTTGTTGATGGTGATAATGAACGCTTTCTTGTAGGAGATAATGGTGTTTCAACTGTTGTTTTCGTACAAACATCGTTATAATATTCATTTAATACTTGCGCTTTATCAATAAGTCTTCGTAGTAAACTTTGTGTTGAATATGACGAAAGATTTGTTGCTACAGAAGATAAATCTCTTGATGGTAAACTTTTTGGTGTTCCACTTTGTAAATCATCATCAGTTTGACGAACTAAATCAGTTGATACGGATTGATGTTTTTTTATTATAGATTTAATACGTTTTCGTCTCTCATTTTCATCGTCATTTATTGATGATGCTGCTTCAATATCTGTAAATGAATATGAATCAACACCATTATTTAAACCGCGAATACCATATGGAATCGAATTAATACGTGTTGTTATATTATCATGTCGATTAAGAAGTAATGGTATTGACTGTGAATTACGCATTGGATGATGAGAATAATTATTATTAATAAATGATTCATTTTTATGTTGACATGACGATGATGAAATAATATTTGAACTATGTTCGTCACTGTCATTCAATAGCCTTTCAGGTTCAATTATGGAATGACCATTTGATATGGGCGATGTTGATCGAGTAGCTGAAATAGTTGCAGCTGCTGCTAATTGTTGTTTACGAGCGGTACTTTGTCTTTTTTGAGCTAAATTTACAGTAAACAAACAAAAAATCGGACTTTCATATATAGATATTTATCATTATAAAAATTCATTTTCAAACCTTTGAAATATTGAATCCGTTTGAAAAACCCTTTGTGAACATCACATTTTGTATCTTCTTTTGGTGTTGTTGTTCCATTCTCGGATTGCCCATATTTATCTATTGATTTAGATTGTTCACGTGTACGAGAACAGCCACAACAAGATGTTAGCAAAGAATTTGTTTTATGTTTATTACTAATTAGTGTTGATGACGATAAGCGTGTACATTTCATTGAACCAAGCAACGTTTTATTCAAAGAATTTGAATTCATGGTCAAAACGAAAATGATTTAAATACGAGTTTATATATATAAATATATGTATATATGTATATATATATATATATATATATATGGAGAGATTCGTACGTGACCCTTATGGCAAGTTATTATGCAAGCTGATGCGAAGGTACATTGTACAGCATAAAGATCTGAAAAACAGACGATAAAAAAGAAAGAGAATGAATGTATGAATGAGCGTTTAGAACAATTATTAAAGTTTTAACGACCGGCCACCCATTTGCCTACTATAACGTATCAGCACAAGACAAGTGCTATTATGTACGTTTAGAAAAATGATGGCGATGATGACCAAAAAAAAATAAGAATGTCGCATAATTTTTTCGTCTTATGTTTTATCGACCGATTAGCATTTTATTCCTTGTCGGACGTAGCTTAGTAGAGAAGAAAAAAGAAAAAATTTATTCGAAGAGTAAAAAAAACGAGCGAGAATTTTTTGTCTGCAAAACGTACCATAAGCACATTGACAAGAACGAACTTGTTGTGCCACAAAACTCCCCGTGGTTAATTTCACAGAAGAAAGACAGTTCATCTTCTCATATTTATTTTATTCTCATATGTGCACACTACCTCCAGTAATCAATGGTATTTTCTCTCTGTCGTTTGGTCTCTTCAATTCTTCCATTTTTTATGGGAATGAACGAACAAAGAGAGAACAAAATGAGATGGGTGTGGAATGAAAATATGTGACATTGAGCGACTATTACGGGGCTGACATGAATAGAATTCAAGATAATTGCTTCTATCCTTACCTAATCGACAAAAGTTTTTAATCATTCTTTCAGCTTCATATGTTCTTCTCAAGTCTTTCTTAATAGAAAAAAAAAATGTTTGTTAACAAAAAAAATATTTTACTCTACTGTCACCAACATATACATTTATGTTTATATATATAGAGGCGACGAATCGAGATCAATTGCAAGGTTTCATCAATTGAAAAGGTTTCAACATCGGCTGCTACGAATGCCACTGCGTTACTCCTATATACATATATGTATACAACGAGCGTGTCATGTGTCAGTACATTTCTTGATAGAGCGACAACTGGTAGAATCATATTTATGTGTAGGTAGTTCTCATCGAGTAACAAGAGTCATCGTCATCGTTTTCAGTCTATACACATGTCTCTTATTACCATGTCCATCTTGTTACGTATGTCTCGCCTCATACATAAATGAATGCATTCAAATGCCTAACTTAAAAATATCGCAGTTGCTACACACACACACACACACACACACACCTGCACATACACTTGAGTTGATGAACTGGAGGAAAACGAATGAGTGAACAATTCTGTTCTCATCTGTTTTTTTTTGTAACAACGACTGGCAATTAGTGTTCATGCAATCATTTAATTCTGCTTTTTTCTTCTTCATAAATATTCAACGACGCTTACCTTAAACCAAAACATTTGTTATGTTTTATTTAGAAGTTAAATCTATCTATTAAGGTTAATGTCTCTCTTTCTCTACTGACTTAATTGTCAAATATTACATTGTCTCGAATGTGTCTCTATAGACATCACTACATACATGACATTATTTCTTGCGCAACTAATTAAGTCTAAAAAGCCTACATGAATGGAATGAATAAGGCTATTGAAATTAAATAAGCTTTAAAAAAAAGAGAGGCAGGTAGGTAGGTGGAGAAGAACATAAACATAGGTAAAACTCACAGCACGATAATAATTGAATCACTTATCCCTTTTAACAATAGTATCCGCTAATCTAGTACATGCCAATAATAATAATAATAGTAGTCGTAGCAATCATGAAAAGAAGAGGACTAATTTTTTTGTTTCTTCTTAATTCATATTCCTTTAGTTGTTTGCCACAACTAATTAAAATGAAAGAAATGAAGTCCTATTCGTAGATACTACTAAACAAGTGTTGTTTATCAGACAGTAACTCGATCATTCACACGAACACATACACACTCACTCACTTACTCACATACACACAACACATGAAGATTAGAGATCATTAAATCTGAACGCGCCTGTTCTCTTTAGACACACATATACGTATAGATATATATATATATATATATATACAGAGATTACACAATCGATCATATACGTTAACTATATCTGCTCATCATCAAACAAGAGAGTCAAAGAAAAACACTTAATATCTCTCGTGTTCACCTAATAAGAAGGAAAAAGGGAGGAAACTGAGTTCCTCAATGTGTGAACATGAACGAAAGCATATACTTATTCTTTGTTTTCGTTGTTATATGCTAATAATGATATTCGTGCATAATCCATTGAAGGGGTATGAGTGTACAAAGCAAACATACATGTAAAATGTTTCTCATTCTACATCGATGTATTTTTTCTTCATGAGGATTAGTTCAAGTAGCAGTTCAGAATACATATGTAAAATTTTGTCGTATTAGGCAAGAAAAAAGGCGATTAACTTTATTTTTTTCTTCGTCTTTGTTTGACTGCTGTTTTGTTTTCGCGGCTAACTCTTTTCATATGATTAAAGTAGAAATAAGAGATTATTAGTGAAAAGTAATTTTTTACTTACCAATTCTAGGCCTTATCTATGAATCTTTTAGTTCAATGTTTGTATCTGCATTTCTATTGAATGAATTGTTCCAGATCGATGATGTAAAATGAAGGTATACCGAGGAAAATGAAGAACGAGCAGGAGAAGAAGGAAAAAAAAGAAGTAGTAGTAGTAGTAGTGGTAGTAGTAGAGGAAGAAGAATAACGTATAAAGCTATAAACAGACGAACGATCACTTCTACTTATGGAGGTGTTTTGTTTATTGGAGCTAATAAATATTTATTCTTTGAATAGAACGACGGGGCATTGATAAAGTATTGAAATTTGGTCTTTCATTATTCAGCAAATGCGAATAGTATTGATCGATGATCGTCAATATTAACGGGAAAGAAAGGAACCAAATGACAGCCATACCAACACAATTCATCATGTATTTGTAAGAGAAAGAGATGGAGAGCATAGATGAAAATCAATGAAACAATTTGTCGTTGTTATTCTGCAGACACGTATACGTTGCAATACTATATCTTTCTGTAGTTTTCAGCAACTCGACGTTTACGGGTGGAAATGACATCAATAGTTTCATCACATACAAGCAAAGCGGAAACGTTTCGTAGTGGTCCGTTCGCTTAGGTTTTTTTTCTACTTACCGCTTGAACACCGATAGCCTCTATGTTCGTTTAAGGATCATTAAAGGGTCCTTCGTTGCGAGTTGCATGGCGTATATATACATTTACATAACGGACCAGACCGGAAGGTGTGTGTATGAGGTTTTTCTTCTTCTCTTCTTCTTCTTCTTCTTCTTTTTCTTCTTTTTTTTTGTATTCTATCTATTTCGATTCTTTCATCAAACGCTAATTAGAGAAAAGGACGAGGAGAGAGAAAAAAGGTACTAGAACAATGAAAACACGAGCAAGAGAGCATGAATTTTATGATTAGACAGATCATTGTTGGTTGAATGAATAGAAGAAGACGGATAGATTTCCTTTATACGCCATGGCCAATGTGCTTACCAATGAAACAAATGAATGTTACTGCTTTCTCAACGGCTTCATTGTCGTTATTGTCTTTTCTATACTTCAATCATATTTTTTTACTGCTGTATTTTTTTTCTCAACAACAAGCAGTCATTCAAATAGTCAACCCCAAGCAATGTCAACGTTAAAATAGTTTCGAGCAGATGACAGTGACCTGTATGAAGTCAAGTATCAGTTGACCACTTGACAATATCCACTGTTAGACAATAAGGATTAAGAAAAATACGCCACTCAATCAATCATCCATTCATGGACAGGTATATTCACAACATACACATTGATATAGATATATGAATTTATATAAATATTTTTGTCATTTTTTACGGATAGTTTCTTTTATTTTTTCTCTTTATTGATCGTAATAATGTTGATACAATAACAAAACGCAAACAAAACAAAAAATGGTCTAAAATTGCATTTATTTGTAATTTGTTATTGTTGAATTTTTATTGTCGGATAGTTCTTAGAAGAAAAATCCGAGAACTTTGCCTCCTGTATGTTTTCGTCGGGCTTCTTCATGATCCAAAATACCATGTGATGTTGTTAAAACAACATATCTAAATTTAATTTAATTTTTTTTCGAAGTTGCAATCGAAAAATAAAAGACTATTTTATATACCCGAATTGACGTGATGGCAAAAGATTCTTTGTCCAGTTTTCAATATCACGAATGGGACAATCGAAACGAGGACTAATAACACCACACTATTTACACAAAAATAAAATATAAAATTTTACATGTAATAATATTTGTTTTACTTTATTTAAACGACCATTTAAGTTAACAACGATTTTACCACTGCGATGATCATCGATGAGTTCGAATTCACCAATATAACCTTGTAATAGAAGATATTTTTATTAAAACAAAATTCGTTTCAGATCAATTTACCATGTTTCATCATGACAGTAAGAAATTTGACTATAACTTTTGAGCATGGTCGAATAATAACTTGACGTTTGTGGCGTTTTTCAGCATTGTTTATTGATTTAAGCGCGTCGGCAAGTACATTCATGTGCACCATGGTGGATATTTATCTATATCTGTGTGGTTTAAGACACGCGAATCTGAAAAAAATAAGATTAATGATTTTCTGATGATTATGGTGTTCGAGACTGATTATTGAAAAAAAGTAAAATGATAAAAAGAAGAGACAGATTTATCGTAGGATAAAAGATTTTATCGATGACTAATGTTATGATGTTGTCAATATGATATGAATCTAGTTCACTTTTTGTTTTTCTAAAATAAACATATTTTTCTTTTTGATTACTTTAACATATAATTTATTTCAAAGTTTTATATAATCACTTATATGTTACTATTCTGTCAATGTATAACAAGTAGCATTAGGATCATCCTACATTTCTGCTTTGTATAAATTACCATACTTGTATTGATCCGGTACACGTATCATCTTTTGATGTGTTTTTGTGCTCTTCAATTCACGTAAAGCACGTATTAATGTCATTACGAACAAATACTGTCGCACAATTTACGTGAAATTCCGGTGTATTATAAAACATTTTTGTACATATTTTTTGATGATACTATTTTATTGACTTTGATTTCATCCATGTGTTCAATTAAATCAATAATCAGAGGTCTTACGTCATCGAGTTCGAGTGAAATAATATCTGAAGAAAAATATGTAACAACAATTACAATATGTTTCTTAATAAAAAAAAAAAATTGTTCGCTAAGTTATAAATACGAAAGGAAAACAATAAGAGAATGGAAATACAAAATAACAATTTGTACTTTAACAAATAAGAAAAACGAAAACATAAAAATTCTCGATTGTTGTTAAGAATGATATAGATTTATTTTTTAATTTTAAAAATACTAATCCGTTTTTGCGTGTTGTTCTGTAGATGTATCTGTCTGTGATTGTTCTCCAGTTGCTACAAGAGCAGAATCTGGTTCACCTGATGTACCAAACTCATTAAGACGTTTACGATCAACTGGATAGATATAACGTTGATAAAGATAAATAAAAAATATGATGTCTAAATGAAATTAAAAATTAGTAAGACAAAAATTAACAAGAAAAATCTTTTTATTGTTCTTACCATCACGGAAACACCCAATTCGATACATTGTAGGCATTTTAATAACAAAGGCAAACAAATCATCAATGAATGTATTTAATGCTTTGTATGTCATCATACGCCATGGTAAATGTGACACTGATTTAAGTTTATAATTAATAAACAATTGTGGTGTCATCATGATAAAGCCTTTAATAGAAAAACTAGAATTTTCTAGATACTTTTTTATTTTATTTTAGTTGAATATATACCGAATGTTAATAAAAAGCCGTAAATTGTACTTAAACAAAACGAATACCAACTTTTTTGTTCATGGTACATTAACAAATAACATGCATAACCAATAACTAATGGAAATAACATCCATGAAAGATATTTAAAAGCCATCTAAACATAAAACAATTATTTAGAAAATTATTATTAATTAAAATTCATCACAAACTCGATCATGATCTGATGTTGATGTATCTGTATAGGATTGTTTGTAAACATATTTATATTTTGGAATGAAACCTAGCCATGTTTCATTCGGTGCACGCTAAAAAAAAGTGTACATTGATAAAATTTCTATATAGAATTAGAAATGATCTTACTTCAAAATTGAGGACTTTTGGTACTTTCCATAATTCAATAATTATACCGACTGACACACTAATACGAACCATTGTGTTTGCTTCGTTATCAAACACATATAATAAGACAATAAAACTTTGGAATATATTGAAAAAAACGCTTCGCACAGATAAGCCTTCAAGAGATTTTCGTGTTCGCCAAAATTGAATATCTAAATAGATCATTTTATATTTTTTTAAGATATTTTTTATATAAGATTTTAATCTTGAACCTGCACTATTAAAAAATATGAAATTTATTCTACTTGTCTATAATTCATTATTTTTAGAACACGAGAAAATTCTCTGTGCTCTTTTATTCTGTATATTGAATTGATTTTATTTGTAGTGGAAAGAGCATTCCTTTTGTTTTCAAAAAGAAACATCATAATAGTTTTTGAAATTTTCTATTCTCTCACTTATTTCTATTAATTTCAACTAAGTTAATCTTTTTGAAGAAAATTTCATCATCTTAAAGCGAGCTATGAGAAAAAAACTCTCCTCGACTATTGCAAGCAATTTTAGTTTCGTTTTATTCGTTTCTCACAAGTTGAATAACTGAGCTTATTTTAAAATTAAAATAAATTCGAATATTTTCTTCAGGAAGAAAAATAAACGTATTTCAAAATTTTACAATTTTTCACAGAAATAAGATCGAGAATTCTCTAGTTTTTACTCTTGAGAATTCAACATATACAAAAACTGTGTATCTACCATTTTTAAAGGCCAAAATTTCAAAAATGGTATGTACGATTGATACAACAATAGTGATCACAAGTAAATATGGATTAGTTTCAACAAGTGCACGCTAAAAATGAATATTTTGTATATATATAGAGAGAGAGAAACAAAAGTATGTATTGTTAGTCTTTTACTTTCATAGCATCTTGATCGTCATCATTTTCTTCGTCGCCAAGTATATTTCCATACCATGATTGACGTACATTTTGTGAAACATACATTTGCCATTTCCACAATTGTATTGGAGCAACAGTAACTGTTAAATTAAGATGACTAAAAGTGAAGGATTTAGTAGTATAATAATTTCTAAAAGTCACATTTCTTACCTCATTGTATCATTAATTGGGTAATAGTCAGAAAGAAGATTCCAATAATCATTCAAATAAAGTACTGGATAATATTTACCCGTATAAATTTCAAAATCAAAAACTAAATTAAATAATAATAATATAATTATTGTCATGAAAAGATAGAAGAAATATGTTGATAATAAATTCAGTAACAAAAATACGCAGAATTACGAATATGGTCTATATGAGAACAAAAACGTGAACCAATGAGCAAAAATAAGAAACAATGTTCCTAATTTAGAATGCTGACCTCATCCTTATGTTAATTTTTCGTAACGAGTTTTGTTCTATGGATAACATGAATATACTAATGTTAAAATAAAATCATATCGTTATTTAAACTGAGGATATATATATATTCGTTGCTTGGCTGATAATTTTAAAGTAGATTCTGTGTACTATCAATCTTTGTAGTACGATTCAGAAAATATTTTTGCAATATATGAATAAAAACTGTAATTTAATTTATCTCGATGTAAGATCTAAGCTACAGAAATAACCTATGGGTTTATCAACAAAATTTTAAAACACACTAGATCAATCAAAATGATTCCACAGTATTCATGAAAGTATACGAAGTTGAATATTTTCTTACAACAAAATACATTGTTGAATTCTCTCTATAGTAATGTCAGTCAACGATTCTATTGAGTTTTTCAAATAGTACATAGCTGCAAATATATGTAGAATGATTAAACATTTATTATCATCATCGTTAGAGACATTAGCCTATACACGTATCAGCAACAAGAACTAAATCAATTATAGATGTATTTTTTCTCTGTTAGCAGCAATGTTTACTCTATCCCAAATTTTTGTTCAAATTAAAACCCAAATTATGTTTTAAAATTAATCGCAGCGGCAGTTCACCGGAGTAGGTTCCACATTTTCAACAGTCAAGAATTAGTCTCATTTCTGATCTCTCAGAGAATTCAACTGGATATTTTTATAAACAAAAATTTAATATTCAGCAATGTTTGCAGTGTCATAATGTAAATCTAAAGTAGTTGTTTAAATGTCAACATCAATTCTATGCAATTCATGTGCCATGATCATGAACAACAGTTAACTATCATAGAAATCTGAGTAACAATATTAGTATATCACTAATTTCTTGTAACTCTTTCAAAAAAACTCATAATCAAGTTTTCTGATATTTTAAAATTATTCGCTTGACTTTTATGAAAAACTTTTCTTTTTGTACTTAAATATCATACAAATACCCAATCGATTCTACTACTTATTATTCATCCATGAAACTGCACCGAAATGATTTCAATCGACAGAAAACATTTCACTGATCTCCTTGAACTTTACTCGGCATTAAAGTTAGATGTCTCATCTTCATTTTTTTTACCTTGATAAATTTAAACAATGAAATCAATAGGAAAGAAAAGTCTATATACTTACATTTATCCATGGGCGGTGGTACACTGCCTTTTGCCCATGGTGATTGATCATCAAGTAAATTGATGGTCATATTTGAATGCCAATGAGATAAAAGTTCAACAAGTTTATCCTCAGCTTTCTAAAAACAAAAGAATTAAGAAAAAAGGGATACGATTTAAACTTTTCATGCACACCTTTTGATATTCTTCATCTTGTTCTGTATTGCCTGTTAGAAGATTTTTTGTTTTTTTATAAACTTTTTTCTTATATCGATTTAAACCTACACAATTCAAAAAAAACATTAATTTATTTAATGATATTTAATTATTTTAGAACGTACGTTTGCTTTTCGAAAATACAAATTGTGGTGAATGAGATTCACGTTCATCAGGATCAATAGAATTGCCATGTTTAGTTACAACAACATGCAAATAAAGTGATCCATTGTTTTGCACATTCTATTCATCGACATGAAATATGCAAAGTTTTATTTTTCTTTCTTAATTGTTACATACTTTTGAAATAGGAAATTCAATAAATTTTGTATAAGTTCCTTCTGATGACCAATCTCCATATTTTAGACCATCGATCTCCCAGATAGGTCGTTTTAACGCTTCGTACGCATAGATTTCTTCTTCATTGATAAACAAATACATATCCTATAGAAAATGTTCCCAAATTTTAAAGATTTTTTCAAAATTTTATTCTTACCAATAAATCTCCTTTTGCAAAAAGATTTCCGGGTGTATAACCAGGAATAGAGCTTCCTGGCGAAGTAACATTTCCGGCTGTATTATTTTTTGGTGATCCACGAAAAAATTGTGTGACAAAGTAAAACATTACGATACGAAATCCAAAGGATTTAATAAAATCCCATCGTGATTGACGCGGCTGAACTGCAGGTGTAGGGCTATTATTTTGCCCAGCATCTACTGGTGTATTATTATTTTCTTGTTGCTCATTCTAGAAAAAAAAATCATTTAGATTTGATAATAAAAAATTAGAAGAAATTAAAAATATATACATACAGAATTTCCTTCGTGTTCTCCTGATTGGTTTTCATTTGAATTCGACATGATCTAGAAAAAAAATGATGTGAAAATTATCTTCGCTTTGTTTTTTTTTGAGAAATTTAGATTTCTAGTAGCCATACTGTAAAATAATTTAATCTCATCAGTTTTATCGGCCTCCGACTAACATCGAATAGCAAATAGAAAAAAACTTTCTTCATGAAATAAATCTATTTCACTAAATAAAATATTTCTATTTATTTAAAAAACAATTTTTCGATTTTTATGAAATTTTTATTGACAGTAGCGCTATAAACAATCATTGGTTAATAATAACAGCTGCAGATGACTCATGAATGGCATGCAGTTTTTACTGTGAATGATATAATTATGTGGAAACATCTATTTTTTTGTTTTTTTATTCAATTAATCTATCAAAATACTGGTGATCCAATATATCCAGTTCAAAATCCTTGTTTGGCTATACTCGATCGTTTGTCTGACGCATCATCTGGATTTCTTAATTGTGCTGTAAGTCGAGCACGACCATTTAAATTATGTGAAGGCTGTGTTGATAATTATGCACGATTGCAAGATCTTATTGGTTTATTGGATAAAGTTTGTTGCTATTATTCTCTTAAATCAGTTCTAACTTCATTTGATGATACTAATATCTGATTTAGACCTATTCTGATGTGGATAGAAAGATTACATGTAAAAGATTTCTTGAAAGTTATGATTCAATACAAATTGTTGCTCAACTAATTTCATTTGTGGAGAACATTTGGATGTCATCATACTGCGACAGTAAGTTTCTTGAAAAACAAAATGAGGATATTTAAACGATAGGAGTATGGTAGAATTGTTCAATACATTGCAGATGTTTTTTAAGAAGCGATACAATTTCACAACAATCACACATAATTAAAAGAAAAGACTCTGCCACATTTCTATCATATCTCGATCGAGTAATTTTCTCAGAAGATAAAAAGTGATGAGATCTTCCAAACGACTAAACAGCGAGATCCAGGTGATTGTTTCTAGGATTTAAATTCATACATTTAAACTACGTTTTCAATGAATATGATCTGAAAGTAAGATCCAGCAAAATAACCATATAATCTAAACAAGCATGTTTCTTTCATGCTTTGTTCATTTCGATAATTCTGAACAAGATTTTCGTACACATCAATAATTTTTATGAGCAAACATATTTTCGAAATTCAATTTTGCAAAACTATGTCAAAAGTTCTCAACAACGTCTCAATACATTTTTTCTGTTTAGACTGTATTACAGGTTACAAAGACACAAATGGTACGATTGATTACAGTCTAACTGATGATACTAAACAATTTATTCAGAAAAAATTAAATTTTGATTTTTGTATATTTAATGCTACTGGTGTAAGTGTTTTCTATTGAAAAAAAACAAATCTTATTACTATTTGTTTTTCGTTCAATCATCTATAGCGTATGGTTCCAATTATTCCGATTGATCTCAATGTTACATTGAATACGAATGTATGTTCTGTATGTCTAACAACTTACAATAGTATCAATGAATTCTTCTTAAAAATAACACAACAAAATAACAATGGTGTTTGTATGGATATTGTTGATACAGTAAATAGAAAAGAGATTGTTCAATCCATGTTAATATTCTTATACATTTTTTGTTTCAAGATGAACTACACACGATTACTATGGAGTAAAATATATGAATGTAGACGTCATGATCCAGATTATGTAGCTGTTATCGGCATTTCATTTTTTATTCCAACTATTGTTCTAGTCTTTTATATCAGTGCATTATTTAAAGGTAAGCGGTAATATCATGAGTCACCGAGAATTTGTTGCTTAATTAAAAATTTCTTTTGATTAAAAACTTCTTTTTTTCCTCTCTCTAGGTGAACGAAAACAAATGAAATTATCAAGGCGTAAGTAAAAAAATGTTTCTTTTTCAATTTAATTGCATGATTTCTACTTTCAGAGAAGCGTCTTCCACCTCATTCCACGACTGCTGCAATAGTCGGTGCAAGAACATGGTTGTGGTCCAATCCGAATGAATAGAGAAACTTGCTCTCTGATTTTTTTCCTTCTATTTTTTATACTGGGTTTTTGTGTAATATGATGAACAAACATTTAGAATAATGATAATTTGAAAAAAAGTAAATTTCTCTATTATCAGTGAAAAGCAATAATAAATCTTTGTAAATTTTTTTCATATATCCGATTATTTTATGCTAATAATAGGCAAACATCTTATCCATACGAATACAGTATAGAATTGTCCGTGTCATACTGTCCCAACACTTTTAATTGTGTAACTGCCGATTACTAACTCAACAGACATGTACTTTAAGCAATACCGCAGAAAACGTGTTAGAATTTTTTAAACTCATTATCAATAATTTATTCTTATCAAAGTATTAAAAGTGGTTAACAACAAAAAGAAAACAAGCTTTTGTCCTTCCTTTTTCTTTATATATGACGAATGACGATGCACAGGAATCGACCAATAGGAAATCAAAAATTGTGCGTTCCTATTGGTTGAAAAAAGTTGTCGTTGAACTGGTCTATATAAATGTAGACAGCTACTTCCTTCACTCTTATAACTACATAAATTTCTATCGTTTACTCGATTGATACTTATTCGCTATGGCACCAAAAGCTCAAACACCATCGAAAGGTTCAAAGAAAGCTGTTACAAAAACCAGCAAAGGTTCAACAGCAGGTAAAACTGAAAAGAAACACAAACGTCGACGAAAGGAAACCTACTCAATCTACATCTACAAGGTTCTTAAACAAGTTCACCCAGACACTGGTATTTCATCAAAAGCCATGTCAATCATGTAAGCTAATTCATTAATTAAATAAAAACATGTATCTATTTATGTTCTCTATTTAATAGGAACTCCTTCGTCAACGATATCTTCGAACGTATTGCCGCTGAAGCCTCACGTTTATCTCACTACAATAAACGATCAACAATTTCATCACGCGAAATTCAAACAGCTGTTCGTCTTTTATTACCTGGTGAATTAGCTAAACATGCCGTCTCAGAAGGCACAAAAGCTGTTACCAAATACACCAGCGCTAAATAAATTGATGGCTAGTACAGAGAAGATCAACACCTATCTCAAATTAATATCGAAAATATACTAAAAACCCAACAGCCCTCTTTAGGGCTATTACAGTATATATTTGAAAATTATGGAATCGCGCCTAACATCTTGAATTTGTTGTCTCGTTTAAATAAATGTAGTGTGCATATGTAATCGAGCATTTTCTGTCGAATTAATAATAGATAAACCATTTTTCTGGGAATTTATTCACGTGAATTTTGCAGACACAACTGGTCTTCGCTAATCTTTTGGTACTCGAAATTTTGTTTGTCGATTACGAAATTCAGATTCGTTGATATCGTTCATATTTGAGAATAGCTATTGTTCAATGCTTATCAAATAGAATTCGTTCGAAGTTACGAAATTTCTAGGATAAATTTAGTTTAATATTTTTCATAAAAACAAATATCTAATTGATTTATTTTTTTTCAAAAGACAGATGTACTTTCGTCACATACCTTTTTCTATCGATTCCACAATCAAATTAACCTTATTACTACGAAGTATGACTTAGTTTTAGAGAAAAACATCATCTCATATCGTGCATGAAACATTCATTTAAACTTCGAAAGCGATTTGCTCAATCGTTTCAAATACACATTTTATCCAAGTATATATAGATGTGTATTCACACCGAATTTGCGATTCTTGACAAAGTCGAAAGACAAATAAATTAACACCTTCGTCATGTCTGATAAATTTGTCATTTACATCATCCAAGACAGACAACAGTTTCACGGGTTCATTCTCAAAGTTCACAATGTAGTAGATTTAGAAAAAATTGATGTTAGCATTCAGTTTTGTATTCAGTGCGAGATCATAAATTTAAAAAATAGAATATTGTAGCCCTAAAGAGGGCTGTTGGGTTTTAGTTTTTTAAGACTTTTTCTCGAGTGATGTTATTCATCTTAAGCATGTTTTCATCGTTAAATTTATTTAAGCGCGTTCACCACGGATGCGACGGGCCAATTGGATGTCCTTTGGCATGATGGTTACACGTTTAGCATGAATTGCACACAAGTTGGTATCTTCAAAGAGACCGACTAAGTATGACTAGAAAAGAAAAAGGTAAATATTACGATTAAGAATTGAAAATAAAAGTTCTTACTTCACACGATTCTTGTAAAGCCATAACAGCGGATGATTGAAATCGGAGATCTGTCTTGAAGTCTTGAGCGATTTCACGAACCAAACGTTGAAATGGTAATTTACGGATAAGTAATTCAGTCGATTTTTGATAACGACGAATTTCACGAAGAGCAACGGTACCTGGGCGGAAACGATGTGGTTTCTTGATGCCACCTGTAGCTGGTGCTGATTTACGTGCAGCTTTTGTTGCTAATTGTTTTCGTGGAGCTTTGCCACCAGTTGATTTACGAGCGGTTTGTTTTGTACGAGCCATTGATTATATTTGTTTGAATATAAACGTGTGAATGAGAGCGATGAAATGTTTCTATAACGAATACAGAAACGCAAGAAATCGAACGCTTTTTATAAACAAGACGGTCAGCCACGTATTATTGGTTCAGTAACACGATTACTAATTGACCAATGAACAACATGAGTCTTTGTTTGCTAAACCAACCAATCAGTAGATCTATGTATGTAGACTATAAAAACGGTTGCTTAATTCATTACTAGCTTCATATTCATCGTCTTCTTCTTGTTTATTTACACTTAAACAAATCATACAATGTCTGGACGTGGTAAAGGTGGTAAAGGTCTTGGTAAAGGAGGTGCTAAACGCCATCGTAAAGTTTTGCGTGATAACATTCAAGGTATGTACTCTCAGCTGATATATACGTATTATGGAATGGAATCAACTAATAATTCTCTCTTTTTTGTTTTATAGGTATCACAAAACCAGCTATCCGCCGTCTTGCACGACGAGGTGGTGTCAAACGTATTTCTGGTTTGATCTATGAAGAAGTTCGTGGTGTTCTTAAAATCTTTCTTGAAAACGTTATTCGTGATGCTGTTACATATACAGAACACGCCAAACGTAAAACAGTTACAGCCATGGATGTTGTCTATGCTCTTAAACGACAAGGTCGTACTCTTTACGGTTTCGGTTCATAAGCGGTTTAAGTTCTTGCTGCTCAATCGAATGAAATGAATACCATCACTTTCTAATCATTATAAACCCAACAGCCCTCTTTAGGGCTACCATTTTTCTTTTCTAAATTCAAATTTGTGGAATCGTTTTGTTTAACCGATAGAATTTGCTGTTCGAATAGAAAATAGTTCACTAAACAAATGTGAACGTCATACGATACGAAATGCTTGTTAAAAGTCATTATGAAACAAAAAATTGTGTACAATTGGTTGTAGCTAGACAGAATCTGTGCCAGTTGACTGAATTCCTTGCTGGTGCAGGAAGATTCTTGGCGCTAGAGAAAGTTCGATATGAAAGAGAACTTGTCGGATTCTGCATGATTGTAAAGAAATTAACTGTCCATGTATATGTAATAGAAAAAAAAAGATCACATCGAAGTCAGCCAACGATTATCAAGCAAAAGCGATGCACAATGAAGTGTTAAGTGAAAATTGGTGAGTTCGATAGGCAGAAAAATGTTATTAATTTCTTACATGGAAAGATTCGTGCAATAAACGCCAATCGATAATATTAACAGAAAGTATTAGCTTCAATGGTATGCAATAAAAATATGTTTTATTAGGTGTTTCACTATAGCTTTCGAGGAGACGTCACGTAATTGAAATATGCTATGTGTCTGAAATGGCAGTTAGATTTCTTTGGTGTCATTTTCTCTATGATGAATTGAAGGTTCGATAGTTGTCTTATTATCGATGAAATTTGTATTCGCAACATTTGTTCTGAATTAGAAGTTCTCAAAGAAAATTAAAAAATTCAATTGTGAAATATTCGCCTCTGCTTATTTATCAAAATTAGAAAAACAATTTTCTAAATACACGCAGCAAAAACCAAAGATTCTGAAATATATATATTCAAGTTGAATGAAGTCAAATGTTATGTGGTTTTTGTCAGTGATGATTTATCGACGAGTTGTGCCACCAAAGCCTATTGAAAAAAGATTTATTTCAAGAAGAGATATAATTAAAATGGCTAACTATCTTACCACTACTAGTATGAGTACCACTCGATGGTGAACTACTTCCATTGGTACTATTATTAGTTGTTCCACCACCACCTCCACCAAACCAGCCAGTATTTGTTGTACGAGGTATATTTTGTGTATCGGGTCTAGAGAAAAAAAAACAATTGATTTTTACAAATAGGCTGATGTTATAATTTACCGTCGATTTCGAGCACCAAAAACATAACCCCCTAAAGCACCAAGTGCAGCTCCAGTTAGAAAGCCTGTGCCACCAGTATTCTGTTGTCGATTAGCAGTACAATCTTCAAAATGAATTAAATGAATAAGTCGAAGGGATTAAATGTTGGATTTACCTGGCCCAGTATTTCCGTAATCTGTAAAATCCGTTCGAAAACCTGCTGGTGGTGGTTGTCCTGGTCGAGCATTACCTCTTCCTGGTGCGCCACCAAAAAAGTTACCAAAACCACCGGTACCACCTGGGAAAAAATTGGAAAACCAACCACCGCCGCCACCACCTGTAGAAACAAAAATCTTAAATTATTAGTGTCAATAAAAATTTTTAAGTTTACCTGGTGGGCGATGGTCAGGTCCAGCTGACATTGGTCTAGTACCACCTGTACGATTATCACCCGCTAAAAACGATTTAATAGCAAAGAATACCAGAACGATAAGTGCAACTTTAAAAACAAATGGCCAAAATCTCGAATTTGATCTAAAAGAAGAAACTTGATAAATTGTAGATACGTATGTTAAAAATTATTTTTCAACATACGGTTGTCGAACATTTGATTGATTTGGATCAGAAAAACTTTTATCGGTTAATTCAAGGTTGTATTCTAACTAAAATTAAAAAAAAATAAATGCTTTATTTCAGAAACGAAAGGAAAACGATTCAATTTACTCCACAAGATCCAGCTAGAATATATGGATCATCTGGATATTCATATCCTTCACATGATACACTTAATCGTCCGAATTTATATTTCTTCGGCATTTCACTTGTGCATTCCCACTAGAAAGAACAGTTGAAATCAATTTTAGCGTTACAAACTTCTAATCGCTTACTTGAATATCGACACCATTCGATCCGCGATTATAACATTGTACAACATCAGGCTCAAAGGCACCTTTTGCCGAGCCACCAACACATTTGAGTTGTGGAACAGCTGAGACTCGTCTTGCTTGGGTTCGTTGTCCTTTGTAAAGTGTTAATGCCTGGACACTCTCGAGTAAAACACTTTTCTGTTGGTTACCGCCTAATAAAAAAAATCCGTTGATTTATTAAGGTTTGACTTCGTGTTTTTCTTTACCTTGAACACAATGCAAGGACAGATAACAAGTTATTGCTAATAAAGCTAAAATTTTCATAGGAAATTTTTTTTGTTTTTATAATTTCAAATGAATGAGTAAAAGAAGACAAACTGCATTAGTATCACCACATCATCGTTACTTGGACGAATCAAAAAACACTAGTAGACCTCTAAAAGGTGTTTTAACTTTTTCTGATTGGTAGAAAGAGACCAATCTATTTTTTATGTTTAGTCGAACATCATATTTTTTCTTTTTTCTGCTGTGTTTGAAAGATGTCTAATTCCAAAGAAGGTAAAGTTCTACTTTAAACAGCCTTTTATATTGAAAATTCTACATAAGAGAAAAAAAATTAGGTTGGCTGAAAATTAAGCTACACAATCACACGAAATGGCATCGTCGATTTTGTATTATTGATTGGGATAAAGCCGTTTTATTTACAGCATCAAAAGCTGATACACGTTATAGTGATTGGATTCAACTTTTATCAACTATTACTATTAACGATTTTGAATATTCTTTTCATAATGAGTCGAATAATAATTTAACCAATACTACAATTGAAATAGTTGCTGATAGTATGAATAATATGTGAGAAAAAATTAACTTCACATATATTTTATCTCGTTTTTAAAGATGGAAGAGCGGCACATTACTTACAAGCAGAAACAAAAAAAGATTGTGATAGTTGGCTATTAGCATTAAAGCAAGCTGCATACAGTCGAGTTGGTGGTGGTAAGTTAGTTATTAAAAACAAAACAAAAAATTAGAATTTTTATACTAATCAAGTTGGCTTTGATTCTTTCTGGTTTAGCATTGCGTCCTCTTTTTTGTGTTCATGAGAAAACAAATTTTTGATAAACTACAATCAGGTACATTTGATTATTTTATCAAGCGTAAACTAAAAGAAATACTCTAGTATAGATTAGGGGTGTACCATTTAATTTAATGCGAGTACATTAACGGCGTTAATTAGCTAAAAGCGTTAGCCGTTAATATTAACCTATTAACGCTTTTAGCAAAACTGTTAACGTTAACTGAAACCGTTAATTTTAAATTAACGGAAACATACCACCCCTAGTATAGATTTCGTTTTTCTTTTTACATTTTTTTCCTAGCAAATAAATTGTAACATATACGTTGACAAGACTGATTTGCAGATTGGAATAGAAATTGATTCCTTTTTTTTTACAAACTACTATTTCATACAGAAACCTTTATGTTTCTAAGTAAATAATAAAAAAATATGTTAGCATAATATTGATTTCATTTAAGCCTATGAATCTAACTAAGAATTGAGTTTATGTGAAGTTGATACAAACTGATTTGTTAAATACATTTGTTACATAAGAAGAAATATTCCATTAAACAGAACAGAGAATACTATAATATTTTCAAAGAAGTTTTTATATGACTAAAATATTGTTCTTTTATGACTTATTAGATGAGAAAAAAAATCATCCGGTATTATCTAAAGAATAATTTCAAGTTTGAATTTTTTTCATGTCGTAGTATAAAGCTCAAAATTTAACTGTCACTTTTGCAATTTTATGTTTTCTTTGTAATATGTCATGATTTTTATTCCTGAAGGAAGTAGATTTCCATTGACAGAAAATAATTAGTTAAACACAAGAAAGAGAGAGAGAGAGAGAGAGCTAATATAGCACTGTCATATATTTATCTGGAACCAACGATATCAATGATCAGATTAATGTGATTTGATTTATTATGTTACATTTCTAAATTTTTTTCGAATATTTCGTAGAAATTTTTCATTTTCCTATTCTTATTTAGGTATTTTTGGTCAATCATTGGAAGATACATATAGATATTCTCGAGACAAAAATTCGCTTGTACCATTAATTGTCCGACAATGTTGTGATTATTTACTTGAACATGGTTTAACATTTGTTGGTTTATTTAGGTAGTAAAAAGAATAA
>CAJNYU010002435.1:0-47817 GCA_905331475.1 Rotaria socialis | reverse complement strand
CCCCCCCCCCCCCCCCCCCCCCCCCCCCCCCCCCCCCCCCCCCCCCCCCCCCCCCCCCCCCCCCCCCCACAGGGGAGCCGCAACAACCTAACAATTCAACTTACACTCACAATTTTCTTCGAAAATATATGTGAGTTCCACAAAATGTTATTGTTAGTTGAGCAGATTCCTCAGTTTCTGTCTTCATTATATATAAATTGATATGAAGGTGGTGATAAATTTCATGGTAAAATAACAGGCATCAGTCATCTTGCTACGATTAGTTCTTTTGACACAGCTACACTTAAGTAGAGCAAAAATATTGTGTATTTTCTTTTTCTTATATTGTCGACTAGAGAGAATATTTACGTAGGAAGCGGAACTGGTGCTTATTTGAATTAGGGTAAGAATAGAAGAGTAAAAAAGGGGGAATATTTGACAGAAATATTTTATTGCATGGTAATCGAAATAGAAAATATAACAGTGATATGTGAAATGAAGTGACCATTGAGAAACAATAGAGATATTTGAGTAAAATCTAGATTTTATTATTTTAGCCAACCGCAGTATAGTTGACGTTTTTTTCTTCCTAATGCCTTTCTTTGTTTTTGTTTTACGGTAAGTTTGTTGAGCTAAAAACAAACTGTCTCATTTTCCTGAGTAGATTTTTCTATTTGTTGAAGTCAAGATTTTATTTGAATAATAATACTCCATATGTTTATCTCATGCTCTGTGAGTTAGAATTTATCTGGAGACAAATACTAGAAATGAGAAGGCCGTTAGATTATAGGAAAAGAAGAGAAAGTTTAAAAAAACAAATATGACTATGATCATATCGTTATTTAAACGTGCACCTATTAAGATAAAATGCAGAAAATAGCGCATGGGAAGCTTATTCAATATACATTGATTCACATTTGAGTTGTAATGGGGCAATGCAGCACACTCAAAATATATTTAAGTGTCTCATTCTCCTGAGCTATATGAAAAACAGTGCAATTAATTATTGATGCGTATACCATAATATACAAAACAAAAAAGATTTTCAAAACATTGGTTTTTCCCTCCG
Source organism: Rotaria socialis (assembly GCA_905331475.1). NCBI lineage: Eukaryota > Metazoa > Rotifera > Eurotatoria > Philodinida > Philodinidae > Rotaria > Rotaria socialis. Next base: position 46,769 of record CAJNYU010002435.1, on the reverse strand, counting down.
TTAACTTTTTATATTCAAACACTACATTGTAGTGATCTTTTTCATGTTAAATACAATTGAGAAAAATAGCTGTAAATTACATAGTTTTGAATTGAAAATAAAATAAGAATATGATGTCATTAAGATAAAAACTTGTATTGCAACACAATTACTCTTTCTTTCTGCTGATTCTGCGTCATGAAATTTGAAAAAATCCAAGTATTCACCAGAAGAGTATTCATTAGTGTTTTACACAAACGACACATTTCTATGTCTGTTTCCTGTTGTTGTGAAAAACTTTTGATTTACTCCAATTCTCATGAAACGGTTCGAATTTTAATTAGCGTTATAAATGAACGATTGTAATTTTTATAGCTAGGATATGATTCCGTTTAAGATTTAACTTGGCTGATTGTTCTGATTGCCAGAAACAGCATACTAAACAATTCTCATCAATACATTGTTGCGCTACTTTTTTCTGTATCTCGTAAGAAGTATTTTTTTTGCTAGAAAGTGACGCTCGTGTTCTGATATGACAGATTATAGCGCAGTTTTCTTCTCGTACTCGAATGGTTTATATTATTTTGTATTTTTCTCAGAAGAAGATACCTATTTTTTTTTATCAATGTCTTTCCATGAAATACTGAACCGGATTAAATTTTTTGTCGTTTGGTTAAAGTGAAATTCTTCGTTTCTATACCTATTCTAAATTCAAAAAGTACACAATATAGAAAGTAAAGGAATCAGAGCAGTTAGTGCAGTTCTAAGAATTTATGAAACAAACTGCATATATGGTTTTAATTAGACGTAGGCGATTTCTATGAATAGGGAACATTATTCCATTGGAACGCATTCATTTTAATTTCTGAGGCAAAATTCTATTGAAAAATGGTTTGTCTACGATCTGTTCTGTTTGTGTACAATGAAGAAACAAAATCGCTTTCTGGGTGAGTAAAATTCCATAGTGTCTTGCTACAAAAAGGATTGTCTCTTATTTACTTCATAAATATATGACTGCCCAGTATTTCTCGAAGAAAACGTCTATTGATAATAGAAAAACCTTAGGTAGTTTTTGACGGCTCAAGGCTTACTTTATTTACTTTTCGATAATTATATATGAATAAATTTTCCGTTTTTTTCCTCTCTGAAATACTTGTAATGCTCCTATTGTTTAGATAACACATCCCGTCCATTAACAATAATCGGTGCTGAAGTATCAGTTCGTAAAATGGAAAAATATCCATCTCGAAAAGGTTTTGCTAATAAATTTGGCAAATCATTATCGAGTTTAAAATCGAGTATGTCAAAAGCATTACAATCTAATACATCGTCGAATAAAAATGAAGTTCAAACGATTGATTCATCACCATTACCATCTAATCAACAAATTCCGAGAAAATCATTCGATTCTCAATCTTCAAAACAATTACAAAACGATGTCGACATATTAAAAGAATTGTTAAATAAAAAGGAATCTTTACTTATGGAATTAACGAAAAAATATCATGAAGAATGTTTAAAATTCGATGAAGAAAAATTTCAATTAAACCAAATAATTCAGCAATACAAAAATGAAAATATTCAATTAAAAAAGCAATTAAATACGCAATAAAACTAATAAGAGAACAGTATTTTCGTTTCATTTTTTTGTGATATTTTATATCTTATTCTTCCAACATTCTTTTTTTGTATATTTAATTTGACAAAATTTTAATTACTCTATGCATACATATATATTTTTTTTTCTTTTCCATTTTCGTGCAATTTTTGTGCGCTTTATTTATTTATTTTTTCTTTAGATAAAATAAAATGTCAACCGATGAGTTTTATTCAGACAGAAATGATAGTCAATCCGATGAAACCTATGCAACACCAATTAGTCCTTTATCACCACAAGAAAAATCTCCACCACCTCCACCTTCACAACAACAGCAGCAGCAACAACAACTACTACCATCACTCTTACTAACATCAATAACAAGTTTGAATGAAGAAAAAGAAGACTTAAATTCTATTAATGAAATGCAAACATTAATGCAATCGTCAAATGATTTAACATTTCCGTTAGAAGATTCTTGGACATTTTGGTATTTTAAAAATGATCGCATGTGTGATTGGAAAGATAATTTAATTCAAATTACAACAATATCAACAGTCGAAGCTTTTTGGTCCGTTTACAACCATTTACAGTCAGCTAGTCGACTTGGTCAAGGTTGTGATTATTTTCTATTCAAAACACATATTGTTAGTATAGTTGATTCTTAGTTAAAATTGTTGACATTGATTCTATTCTTCTTCTTATTTTAGCAACCAATGTGGGAAGATCGATACAATCGTTCCGGTGGTCGATGGTGTTTAAATTTAAATAAGAGTCAACGAACAAATGAACTTGATACATATTGGCTGCATACAGTTTGGTGTTTCTTATTTCATCTAGATTTTTGTTTTGTTTACATTATTCTTTTCATTAGTTATTATCACTAATCGGTGATCAATATGGTGAAGATGCACATAATGTTAATGGTTGTGTAGTGTCAGTTCGCAGTAAAGGTGATCGGATAAGCTTGTGGACACGAGATTGGAGAAGTGTTGACGTCACAAAGCGCATCGGGTAAACAGAATTCACTTGATTTGACTTTAGAAACTGGAATCAAGCTCTTTTTTTTCTCATTTCTATAGAAGTCGTTTTCGTGAAGTTGCTGATATTCCTCGTTCAATGCAATTAATATTTGAAGTGAGTATTATTATTCATAAGATTCTCGAGTGCCACCGCTCAATCGTATGTATATATAAATATATATATATTGTACATGAGAGATTGCATCAAGAAACAGAGATTCTTTTGAATAGAAAATATTCTGTGTTAATTCTTACAAAAGAATTTATGAAGAAAAATAAATAATTTTATCTATTCAACTAACTGCTGTAGATTTGTAGAACTTTCTTATCATGTCCTTAACAACTTCTTGAATTCTTATATCTCTCTTACAGTGAAAATGGAAAGTAAAATGTGAAGAAAGATACCCTGAGAATGTTTGATGAATATAGAGTATACAAGAATGTGTCGAATAAAGTACGTAAATAAAATCATCGAGTAACGATAGATAGATTTTATCACGTGAATATTTCTCTACAAGCCACTCCCCCGGATTCACATAGTTTGATAGAAGATACACGTTCACAGATCATGTTTATCGCATTCTATGCATGATTGGTTGAAAGTCATCAATTAATTGATAAGCATGTCACGGTTAGATACATTTACAGTTAAATGAAGAGATCAAGCATGAAACAAACAAATCTAGACAAAAACAATTTATGAATCACATTTATCTGTGTTAAAAATCAGTAAACACATAATTTTCACTTTTAGAGTCATGAAGATCAAGAGTCAAAACGTGGTGCATCGTCGAAAATTCTTTTTCGCGCTTGAATGAATGAACCAAATGAAATTGTTTCTTGTAAAAAATTTATTCGCTTTTTGACTTAACTGTACAAAAGAAAAATTTTATTGATCTGTTCTTTACATTTCATCGAATGGAATCTTATTTGTTGTATGTGAGATTGTAGTCATGTATGTGTCGTATATTTTTTCTTATTCTTATTCGGCTATTTTTTGTTGTTGTATTTTATTTATAAATGTATATAGGTATTTGTTTAATTAGGCAAAAGAATCTTTTCTGTTGTTTTGTTTTTGTTTGTGAATGGATTGTTGTGGTTAAAATCTAATAATAAAATGAATATTTAAAAAGTGAATGAAATCATGTGATTCGATCTACGTATATAAATAAGTTGCACACTGTAAAAAAAACATGAGTAGAATAATAAACCCTTTTGTTCGTACGTGAAAACTTACGTACACGCTTGAAAAGCAAATAGGTCATTTTTTAAAAACCTTCCATGGTTTATGAAATATTTTCGCATATACATAAAAAAAAGAGATTTATTTTGCGTTTCACTTTCAGAAATCCTTCCAGGGTTTATTATTTTACTCTTATTTTTTTTATAGCGCACTGTAGATAAAAAAAATGCACTGATATCATTTATTTCGTTCTGTATTTATTTTTTTTTGCTAGAACATTTGAGCGGCCTTTTTACATTCCTTCAGCTTGCTAATGATTAAAAAAAAACATTGATAAAATATTTTTCGTTCTTTTTCAGATACACATGTACACGAGTAGTGATTCGCATTACATATTTATGTGTTAGTAAGTATCTATAAGGTGGTCCTACTTCTTTTTGTTCTTCTATCAAAAATGCCAAGCGAAAATACCACGGAACAGCAACTTTTATCAAAGGATCCACCAGATATTGAGGTAGATAGAGTTTATACGATTGACTATTATATATAAATACATCTTTAAAAATGAATACAGAGTCTACTTTTGTTAAATCCAAGAACGAAACCATTTGCTAACTCAAGGCCATCAGTGCAAACACTTCAAGAAAAAAAACATTGGAAACGTAATGATGAACATTCATGTGCAACTGTAAGCATCTAAAGATATTCTCTCTATAGTATAGTTCTTTTGTACATATATATATAATACATTTAGGGTTGTACTAAAGATTTGAGTAGAAATTTTCTTGATGTTAAACATACAACATTAAGCGAACGAGGGGCTTTACGTGAAGCAGCTAGGTAAATAAATCAACAAAGAAAACTTTTTGAAAGAGAACTACGTTCTTTTTTACTTTTCTTTTCTTTATTCAGGTGTCTTAAATGCGGTAAGAGAATACTAGTTATACAGAGCGTATGATTGAGCTTTTTCGTTCTATTAAACTTTAGCTGATGCTCCATGTCAAAAATCATGTCCCACTTCGATTGATATAAAATCGTTCATAACATCAATTTCAAATAAAAACTATTATGGAGCTGCTAAAGCAATTCTATCCGACAATCCCTTAGGTCTCACATGTGGTATGTTTATTGTTGCATCAAATTCTTCTTTTTTTCTCATATTAGTTTTTAATTGTAAGGTATGGTTTGTCCAACAAGTGACCTTTGCGTTGGTGGATGTAATCTACATGCAAGTGAAGAAGGTGCAATTAATATTGGAGGTTTACAACAATTTGCTGTCGATGTAAAAACAAAATGACGAACATTTTATTTCTATTGAATTTAATATTGATATTTTTTTTTTCATGAATCTAGATATTCAAATCTATGCATATTCCAGCAATTCGTGATCCAAGTTCAGAAGGAGTTCCTTTAAATGAGAAATATTCAAGTAAAATAGCTTTGATTGGTTGTGGTCCAGCATCTATATCGTGTGCAACATTTCTTGGTCGACTTGGTTATAGCGATTTGACAATTTTCGAAAAGCAAGACTTTTTAGGTGGTCTTAGTTCATCGGAAATTCCTCAATATCGTTTACCATTTGACACTGTTAATTTTGAAATCGAACTCATGAAAGATTTAGGTGTAAAAATTATACCTAATAAGCCATTAACAACTGAAAATGATGGCTTAACAATAAAAAATTTACTCAATGAACATGGATTTAAAGCAGTTTTTCTTGGTATCGGTCTTCCGAATCCAAATATTGATCCAATATTTAAAGATCTAACTAAAGCCGAAGGCTTTTATACGTCGAAAAACTTTTTACCTCTTATTGCAAAATCTAGCAAAGCTGGTAATCAGTAAAATTGAATTTGAATTCTTGTCAGAAAACGTTTTTTTAAATTATTATTTGTACTAGGCATGTGCGCATGTAAATCTGCATTACCTGTAATGAGTGGTAATGTCATTGTACTTGGTGCCGGTGATACAGCCATGGATTGTGCAACATCAGCTATACGCTGTGGCGCAACTAAGGTTTTTGTTTGTTTTCGAAAAGGATTTAATCAAATGCGTGCTGTACCAGAAGAAGTAAAATAAAAGTTGTTTAGTTTTTCTTGAATAAAATTTAAAATTAGGTTGATGTTGCAATGGAAGAACGATGTGAATTTCTACCATTTTGTTCACCAAAACAAGTCTTCGTTAAAAATGGTAAAATAACATCCATGGAATTTGTTAAAACTGAACAAACCGAATCAGGTATTTGTTATAAAGTTTACGCTTTTGTTTGTCAAAATTATTGTTTCTATTTTAGGTGATTGGATTGAAGATGAAGATCAAATCATTCGTTTGAAATGTAATTATGTTATCTCAGCTTTTGGATCAACATTAAATGAACATCCAGGTTTTGATTTTTCAATATCTATAATTAACTTAATTCTTTTTGCGTCTGTTTTAATATGCAGTGGTTCAAGCACTTGCACCTATACAACTAGATAAATATAATTATCCTGTTGTGGATTTAACAACAATGACAACGAGTGAAAAGGGAGTATTTTGTGGTGGTGACATAGCTAAAGTAGCTAGTACAACAGTTGAATGTGTTAATGATGGAAAAACAGCTGCTTGGCATATCCATAGATATATTCAAGTACGATATACAAAAGCAAACATGTTTTTTTTTCAACATGTATATTTCAATAAATTGTTCGATGACCTAAATCGAAATAATTTATTCTTGAACTTAGATAGGATATTTTTTGATGATTGATTTCTTTTTGAATAGGGCGTGGAAACTATTCCTCTTGAGCCACAATTACCAAAATTTTACACACCCATTGATAAAGTTGATGTTAGTGTTGAAATTTGTGGTATCAAATTTCCAAATCCATTCGGACTTGGTAAGATCTATTTTCCATTAATAATATTGATAAATAATTTCATATAATCTTCAGCTAGTGCACCACCTGTAACATCAGGCCCAATGATTCGGCGAAGTTTTGAAAGTGGTTGGGGTTTCGTCGTCACAAAAACATATTGTCTCGATAAAGATATTATTACAAATGTGAGTCCACGTATTGTTCGTGGTACAACATCAGGCTTCAATTATGGACCAGGACAAGGTTCATTTTTAAATATTGAGCTTATATCGGAGAAAAATACTGAATATTGGCTTCGTTGTATAACAGAATTAAAAAGAGATTTTCCTGATCGAGTAAGCTTCCTTTCTTTTTTATTCTGATAAGTTTAAAAAATAAAGAATTATCGAATACATCAATAGATTGTCATTGCATCGATTATGTGTGGTTATAATGAAGCAGATTGGACAGAGTTAGCAAAAGTAACTGAATCATCAGGTGCTGACGCATTAGAGGTTTGTCTCAAAAGGCTTTTTGTTGTTGTTTCGGTGATGTGCTTATATATATATATGTTTATTCTTTTAGCTCAATCTTTCATGTCCACATGGAATGGGTACGTAGAGAATATTTTGTAAGAGAATCCAGTTTCATTCTTGTCTTCATAGGTGAAAAAGGTATGGGCTTAGCCTGTGGCCAACGAGCTGATCTTGTTTTAAATATTTGTAAATGGGTTCGAGCTGCTGTGAAAATTCCATTCTTTGCTAAGATGACTCCAAATATAACTAACATTATTGATATTGCTCGAGCAGCTAAAGAAGGCAAGAAAAAGAACACTCTCAAATATAGTTTATAAAAATTAGTTCTAAATAGGTGGAGCTGATGGTGTTACAGCAACTAATACCGTCAGTGGTCTTATGGGCATAAGACATGATGGAACAGCATGGCCAAATGTCGGAAAAAGTAAAAAGACAACTTACGGTGGTGTCTCAGGCAATGCTATTCGACCAATCGCTTTAAAAGCTGTTTCTGCCATTGCGTTAGTTCAACAGCTTTCTAATATTATTAATTTTCTTCAATTTCTATAGACGAGCTCTCCCTGGATTTCCAATTCTTGCCACTGGTAAATAGACAGAAAACAAAGAAAGTTCTTTTCTTCCTAAATTTAAAATCAAATATATTTCTAGGTGGTATTGATTCAGCTGATTCTGGTATGCAATTTCTATATGCTGGTGCGTCTGCTCTTCAGGTATAAATAAATATCTGGTATTCACTACAATCAAAATTTCTTTTTCAATAGGTTTGCAGTGCAGTACAAAACCAAGATTTTACTTTAATTGATGATTATGTAACCGGTTTACAAGCATTACTTTATTTGAAATCACTTGGTTTAGAAGGATGGGATGGTCAATCACCTCCAACACCAAAGCATCAAAAGGGTAAAACAATCCTTGTTAAAGATCTTATTGGTGCAGTAAGTACATACATGTATTGTTTTTATACAAATGTATTTCATTTTGTTTTTACTTTGGTTCCCATAGAAATTACCAGTATTTGGTGAATATCGAAAACAACGTAATGAAATAACTCAAAAATATTTTAAGGAAGCTGATATATTGGATGAACAATTTAAACCTGAGCCAGTTCGCCCAGCACGAAGACCTCAAGCCCCGATACCACGTGTAGCTGATGTTCGTGGTGTTGCACTTGATAGAATCACCGAATATAAACATTTAGATCCACGTGAACCAGCTGTTGCTATTATTGATGATGTAAGAAAACAATCATACTGATTGTTTCGAAGTGACAATAATTATTTTTCTCTTTTGTTTGCAGGATCTATGTGTTAATTGTGGAAAATGCTACATGACTTGTAACGATTCAGGCTATCAAGCAATTACATTTGATCCTGTCACACATATTCCGTATATAACCGAAGATTGTACTGGATGTACACTGTGCGTATCTGTATGTCCAATAATTGATTGTATTACAATGGTGCCACGAACGACACAGTATTCCATAAAACGAGGCTTAACCAAACAGATTATGGATGAAAATGCATCAGCATTGGGCATAGTACAATAATTGAATTGGAAAACTTCAAAGACAGAATGAAAAAAACGAAAATTTTATTCTCATGATTTTCTAGGTAGTCGATTAAGTTAAGTTTTTCTTGGGTTTGTGCTTCCAATATTAATAAAAGTTTCATCAATTGGGAAATCAAAAGTTTATATTAAGCATTTAGTCTCGGGTTTATGGCAAAGTTGTAAAAAGATAGAATGTGATAACGTAGTTCAAATATCAAATAAAACTTAAACTGCTTAGTAGAGTTTCATTCATATTTGTTCAAAAACAATGACAAGTTTTCAACTAATCTATAAAAACATGGAAATGAATTTTATATGAATGATATTATACATAATAATCTATTTTTCAATCTATAATGTGATGTCGTAGAATGTTTGCATTGTGTTCGTTTTTCGTTTGTCTTCTGCATTATGCAATAAAAATGAACATAGAAATAAAGTTCAAATAGTTTACAACTGAAATATCCTAAAGAGATAAGCATTTCCAAAGAGCAATTTATATTGACATTGAAGACAATAGAGAAATTCTTCAATTTATTTACACCGAATTTGCATTTAGGTTTAACTTGATGGGCTGCAAAAATTAGTGCTTGTAAATAACGCTGAGTACGTATAGATCTAAAACAATGTAGCCACATCATAATTCTGTCTAAACATAACACGCTAAGAACTAGTCTTTCAGACTTAGAATTATTAAACGTATGTTTGTGTAATCCAAATATATTTTCAAAGAGAATAATGATTGACAACTTTAAGTGCGCATTTTCCACTTTATCCTCTCTTCGCGACAGATCCTATTAGCCGAAGATAACTGGCATTGAAAATCTTTTTTTAGAATTTATAAACAACAGGAAATGAGACGCTGTACTGAATGAATCTCATGTTTTGAATCGTTCTAGAATAGTCTAAAATTTTTGTTAAAAATAAAATGCTTGAAATATGCTTATGAGTATTATTAAAAATTTACCTTCAAAATGTAAAAAATAATGCTTATTTGTCGGTTAGATTCATGATTTGAAAATAATTTATGTTGTATTAAAGAGAAAGAAATATGGCGAAGAAAAAACTTTGATTGAACAGTAGCAAGGAGTTTGCTGAAGATTTATCAGTCGATGTATTTTATATTAGTATAACCAGTCTTAGAAAAATATTTGTGAGTTTTAAAATTCAGCTCTAAAGGAACTACTCTGACACATTTCTTTTTCATCGTACGCTAGAAAACGTAGGAGAAACTGTGTTTTTTCACGTAGCATCTTGTCTTTTTTTTATGTTTATGCCTGATCAGTAGTCTCGTCAAATGGAGCAAATATACGAGTTGTATTTCCTTTTTTTAAAATATATTCTTTAGAATATTTCACGCCATTGTAGATGTCTACTGTCGAAGAAGTAATCGTAATAAACGTATATTAAATCTAAGACTACAACAAGAAAAGCACTCTTTTGTTTTAGAATGCTACTAGAAGCACTGTTGCTAATATTTTTATGAGAAAATCCATATTTCAGATTCATTGCAGCTCCTTATCGTGTAAATTCAACAAATGTATATATTTTAATGCCTAAAAACAATGTGCTTCGAGAACAATAGCGAACTATTATATAAATCTTTCAACCTTCATCGTCAGAAACGTTCTTCACGTAAGAATCTTATATACTATTGTTCCCTGATGCCATATTATTATAATTAGAATTCAATAGATGTCAGATAAAATCATTGTGTGCATTCTAAGATTGGATTTGGGGTTAATGATTCTTGGGCATACGACATAAATTTTTTAAATTCGATCAATTAAAACTCGTAAACGGTTGATTTTCGTTTTAGATTTCTACTCTATTAATTATGATATGATGAATAAAGGAAACAAAAGATTTGTGAATGGAAGTCTCTAACCAATGAAATTATTCCTTTAATGCCCAACATCACAACAGAACAACACAATAAAATAAACTCGTGCAAATATGCATTCATGCTTGTTAATTTGATTATTTATTTTTTATCGTTTCGATTAAACTTTATTTTTCTAACGTAGCCTGTTTCTTATAATAAATCTCTGGTTCATCGAAATTCTCTTTTATGACTATTTACACAGATTTCAATGCCATTGTTATTATTATTCTAGATCATTATTCAAATAAAGCCAATATTTTCTTGGAAATGGCTTCTAATGAGCAAGCAGATGAAACTCAAAGAGTAAGATTGTTTTCACTATAAGCAAGAGACTTTCATTACAATGGATATCTAAAAGCTAAAATTGAAAACATACGAAGGTCAACTAGACATATAGTGACCTCTTTTCATTAGATGCTAGGTCAATTTCAAATGAAAATGATTGACATTCAAACATCACTGAGAAAATCAACAACTCAAGTAGAAGGACTTAAACGTGATATTCATCGGTCAAAGTTAACAGATAAAGAAATAAATACAATTGATGAAAATACACCAATGTTTATTTCAGTCGGACGAATGTAAGCTGTACTTCGATCTTAAATGAAAATCACAAGAATCTCTTTTTTTAGGTTTGTTTTAAATAAGAAATCTGATGTTTGTGAACAAATCGAAAATAAAATAAAACTATGCGAAAATGATATAAAAAAGCAAGAAGTATGAGATAAAAACGTATCAAACAGAAAATAATAACACGTGACTTGATTTAATTCTTCTAGGGAACAAAATCGTATTTAGAAAAACAATTACGTGAATGTGAATTGCAATTTAAAGAAAAGTTTTCTGTATGAGGAGGAAAAACATCACGTTCTTAATAAATTGTTATACTTTCTTTTCTTTTTTGTTTGTACGTGTCCTTCTCTTAATTTTAGTTACTATTTTCTAGATAGATAATTATCTATGGCATCATCTACCCTCGAAAAACTCGCGTATATTAAAAATAATGATTATATTTAATAAAAATAATATCAATGTGAATTTTACTTTAGTGATGGAACTATTTTTGGCATTGGAAATCCATTACTGGATATAAGTGCTGAAGTACCAGTATCATTCCTTGAAGCGTATGTATTAGATTTAATAATCTTAATACTGAAAGCTTATATATTTTATAAAATGTAGAAAGAAAAATATGAGATACTAAATAATGATTAAGTAATTTGCTATGTTGTCTTATCGCCTTCATTTGTTTTTCTTATGTAAATTTTGATTGAGTTAGATATTTTACCTTGATAGAACAGAAAAATAATATATTGCTTCAATCAAAAATAATAGATCATAAAAGTGATAGTGTCAATTGATATCATATAATGACACTTTTTATTAATTATATAGTTATCTAATATGATATCTATTTTATAATTTGAAATAAAAACTAAGCAAGATTTTTCATCAGTGTTTAGATTGGGATAATAGAAATCGATTTAATAGAATGTTGTAAATACGTAAGTATATACATAAATATCAGATTGGTCTTTGTCTTGTATTTGATGTTATTGGATTGAATCGAATATTGAGAATCTCGTATTATTAATATTTTGAATTTTGCTTTTGGTGAAATTGGATAATAAAACATTGAGAAAAAAAATTCAGAATTTTAATACAACGAGCTTTTCTCTATTTAAACTGCAATGTTTTGTACTGAATGTTATCTTTTATCGAAAAAACATTTAAAAACTCCTTGCTATTATTATTTTTCTTTTGATCTATGCTAGTACTAATCCTTTGTTAAAAGAATATTAGAGAAATCATATTTATAGGTGTAACAGTTTTGAGTTACTTGTGATTGATTCTTTCATTTACTTATGGAAGGATTACAACGAAAAGGGGGACGAGGAAGATTGAGTTACGAGTGACTGATGAATAACAGTTGAACAGGGGTATTTATATGTGTGCGCGAAAGAGAGAGAAAGAGAACAACGAAAGAAAGAGGATAATGATAAAGAGAGACATGGCTCCCAGCGATGAGTGTATAACAGGTGAATCCATCACAATAGGAATATTTCCAATTTAGCCAAAACCGCTTACCCGTATGAATTATGATAGATATCATATCACGAAGGACTTTTCTAATGTCGAAATTTTTAACTAATCCCGAAGATATTTATGTAAATGTTAAGTATTCCTTGTATGTCGTACTTGCAGAGATGAATAAATTCCAAAGCCATACAATGAAGAGTTGACTATTTAGCCATCGTTAATTAGATTTCGAATGAAAGCTTTTAAAAAATGTGAGTGAGATTGAACAACTTTCTACGTGCGTATTCAACAAAGACGATTAAAACAATCTGTCCTATTATTCTTTAGTTGAAGTATCTTGGTGACGATCTCTAAGTTGTACGCAATCTACATTCTTTAGTCGAGAAGGAAATTTTGTTACTATATAAACAAAGAAAGAAATCTATTGCAGTTCGCATGAATCAATAACAAAGAAGACTGATAATATTTTCTGTTGATTTATTATTATCGTACATTATAGCGATAGACTTTTTCCTATGGACACATAGAGGGTGCTCATAAACGAAAAAAACTTAACTAAAACAACTAATCGTTCTTCTATGATTCCTTCGGGATTAATAGTGATGCGAATTATAACAACATGCCTGTAGTATAACTCGTTGTTCTCCTACATTAACCCTGCAAGATTCTCACTCCTTTCATGTTCCTGCATACTTTTAAATGTATTGTTTATCATAAAATTTTAAGATAAAAGATAATCTTTTTTCTATCTGTTTAGATACAATTTGAAAGCAAATGATGCCATTTTAGCAGGTAGCCAACATAAAGATTTGTAAGTTTATATTAATAAAACCATGATGTAAAAGATTAATAATTTTTTTAAATAGAAATGAAACTATACTTCGTGATTATCCAAATCATCAATTTGTTGCCGGTGGTTCAACACAAAATTCAATGAGAGCTGCAACCGTACGACTGTTTAAAATATTTAGAAATCATTGAATTCATTTCTTTTCCTTTTAGTGGATACTTCAGCAGCCAGGCGTTTGTGTTTACACGGGTTGTGTTGGTCAAGACAAATATCATCAATTATTACATGATGCAGCTTCAAAATCAGGTCTTACATTAGCATATCAAATTTACGAAAATCCTGCAGAACACGTACAAACTGGCACCTGCGCTGTTCTTATTACTGGCAACGACCGGTAAGATACCGAAGGCATTTAAAAACGACAAATTCTCATTTAACTTTTCTAGATCATTGGTAGCAAATTTAGGTGCTGCTAATCATTTTACAATTGATCATTTCAATGATCCAAAAAATCACGAACACGTTGAAAAGGCTAAAATATTTTATACAGCTGTATGTTATAGAATTATTGAAAAAAAGCACTGGTTAACATTTCAATTTATTTATTAAAAGGGGTTCTTCTATACAGTATCTCCTGATACTGTTATGCGTTTATGTGAACATGCTGATCAGACTAATAAATTATTTTGTACGAATTTATCAGCACCTTTTGTTTGTGAATTTTTCGGTGACAGATTAATGAAAGCAATTCCATATGTTGATTATTTATTTGGCAATGAAACTGTAAGTAGAGTTTAAAATAAAATGCCTGATAATTAAATACAATAATATGATTTCTCTAGGAATCGCGAAGTTTTGCTAAGAATCAGTTAAATTTGGATGTAAGTAAAACTTTTGATATTTCAATTATTTGGTAATGATTTGTTTTAAGACTCTCGATGTTAAAGAAATAGCTAAAGCATTAAGCGAACTTCCGAAAAAAAATTCAAAACGTCCACGCGTTGTCATTATTACACAAGGTGCTGATCCAACGATTCTTGCTATTGGTATGAAATTTTGAATAAAAATGGTCAATGTTCTATTTGAAAATTTTCTTTTCTTTCAGCTGGTCAAAATATTCAAGAGTTTCCAGTTAAAAAACCGTCAAAAATTATTGATACGAATGGTGCCGGCGATTCTTTCGTTGGCGGTATGTTTTTTGATAGAGAAAACTAATGTTTCCTTGAATCTCTACTGATGTAATCATTAAGTTTGTCTCTTTTGACATTGTTTCTTAATTGTTAACGTAATTTTTATTTGACTAAAGAGAAAAATTATTTACAATTCGAATGTATCAGTAGAATAAATTTTAGTTTGCTTCAATCGATCTTTCCATAGTGTTTATTGTCATCAATATATTTTTCCTGACAATAGTGAAGATTGACGACCATAGACTATGAAAAAATGAGTTATCCCACATAGAACGATAGGGAAATGACTCGTATGTATTTACCGTACACTAAATAAAATTTTGTTTAGTTCTCTGTAGAATGAGAAGAAATCACTATTTTCCACATACGATTAGAGAGACGATGTATCCCAAACTCAGTATATGGTGTGAAGCCACTCATTGAAACTCAGTTTTTGCAAAAGCAAATTTAGTAAAGATACCTATAGTTTTTCTTGGAACTAAACTTGTATCATATGGAAAAAAAATTTCGAATTTTCGTTTAAAATCCAATAGTCTCCCATAATAGGAAACTACATCGAGATTTCGTATACACACCAATCGAAATAAGAATTTTTTTCATTTTGAAGATAATTGAACAAAAAAATAACTTTTAACTTTTAATTTATTATTTAAGGTTTTCTTGCTTATTTGGCTCTTGGTAAAAGTAACGAAGAAGCTATTCAAGCTGGTGCCTATTGTGCTTATGAATGTATTCAACAATCTGGATGCACTTATCCAGAAAAGCCTAGTTTTGATGCTAAAACTTTTGTTGCTTAAACTTTCCATTCATGGCAATAATCAAACGTTAATTTTCTAGAAAGAAATAATAGCCTCAACGTTTGAACGATTAAAATAATCAAAAGAATTTTGTTCTTTGTTTTTGATGCAATAACAACTAAATAAATTTATTTTAGATTAATAAATATAAAACATTTCAACATGTAATAATCAAAATTGAAATAAGAAAACGAAAACAAAACATTACACTAGTTTTTTTTTATTCTTCCATAAAGTAATGAATTTTTTAGTATTGCAAAGCAGTTTTTATGTGTGCTTTATTTTTAGCTTTGATAAAATGGACAATAACAGTAATAATAATCGAACATCAGCTACTGCTAATTCGTCCTCAAATACAAATGCAAGTACGACAACAGCAATAACAGCAACAACAACGAATGCGTCTGGATCATCAGCTGCGTCATCAACTGCTACATCATCGTCAATACGACAAAGTCATAAACGAACATTTTCCGAATCTGATTCATCGTCAAGAACAGAAAGACATTTATGTTCTTTTTCACATCTATGGATTATTAAGTAAGCAACTAATTTTTTTATCTTAATGATATTGACAATGTTTTGTGCTTTGCATTTGAAATTGTTGCGAAAAAATCTCTAAAAACAGAACGTTCGTAACTTCAAAAATTACTTTTTGATTCTAGTTAATAGATCTTAATCAGTTATTTAAACAGATGCATTGTTAGCTAACATGCAATCTTTGCTAACTACTAAGGTTACATCAATTCCGAAGACTCAAGCAACTCATACTGTTCTAGAACTAAACATCTCGTAAAGAGCGCATTAATTTGATCAAAAATTTGCCTTACACACAGTCCGAGGTTGGAAACATGTACATTTGTTAAACATTCAAATATTTGATAGGTTCAGCTTCCGCCCCATTCTTATCTAAGAAGATTCCTACCTGTTTTGAATATCTAATATAATATCACGATCGTTTTGTGCCCTTTCTTTTTGAAGATATAAATTTAACATAATTTTATTTCGATCTATTTCTTTAGTTATCTTTCATCGTATATCGATGATTCCAATTCTACTTGTCTTCAATCCGAATCATTTTCGCCTGTTAATACACCTTATTCAAATACACGATGGAGTTTAAAATTATATCCACGTGGTTTAAATGAAAAACAACATGCAAATAATAATATCGCTATATTTCTCAAATATGTTAGTGGTACAATGCCAACAATAAAAGCAAAAGCTGAGTTCAGTGTTGTTAGTCGTAATAATGAACTTGTTATGTTGCGTTCAACTAATTTTCATACATTTTCTTCTGGAAACGATTGGGGTTATTCAGGTATAGATATATTTATCTCGGAATATAGAAACTATATTGCAGTTGCTTTTGTTTTCTTTAAAAGAATTCCTTGATGGCAACTATTTAAATTCTCGTCGGAATGATCTAATAACCGATGATCGCCTTCGAGTTTATGTTCGTGTTGTATTAGTTGATGAAAAAGAAACAACAACAGGTGATTTAATCCGTCATGCACATCATCACCATCATCATCATCCATCATCAATTCTACCCCCACCGCCACCACCTCCATTACCATCATCTCAACATCCAAATCAACAACAACAAACAAGTACGACACCTAAAATTCAAGCATCAACATCATCGTCATCAGCATCTTCATCAACAGCAACATCAATGAATAATTCAAATCCATCAAGCACATCCACAACATCATCGACAATGATCTCTGGTTTATTTTCAGATGATAAAGAGCGCTTCAAATCATTAGAATTTCTCTCCAACCAAATAAAAACACTTTTAGACGATGAAAGGTTTGCTGATGTACATATTCATGTTATTTCTAAACAATCGATATCAATTCAACCACAACCACAACAACAAACAATTATCATTGATGATCATAAAAAACCAAATCGAACAAAACACCCAAGATTATCTTCAAAACAACAACAACAACAACAACATCATCCGTCGTGTTCATCTTGTCATTGTACATCAGAGAAAATAAAATCTAGTAGCACAACTAACGAACAAATATCTGATCATCATGAACAGTCATCATCAGGTATTTCTATATGTTAATTAATTGGCAAATTTAAAATAGAATGAATAGTAATTGACAGAAAAATTATCCTATCAGTACTATATTCGATTCTTAGATTCCAATATAATTAGAGCATTCAAATAAATATTATTCAAGAATTCAGTAAAAATTTCGCAAATATAAATATGAATCTTTGGAGTTGAACGAATTGATCACTGTAACATAAAATAGTTTACACCATAGACTGTCTTTGAGGAATTAGATCTATCGAAACCTCGGAAAATTAACTTCAAGCTCTTATCTTCGGTATTAAAAATTTTTACCTGCATTTGATTCGCAGCATAAAATAGTTGACATAGCAGATGCTTAGATTACCTGTAGAAATTCACAGTGTCAAAATAATTCGAAGTCTTGAATATGTTTAAACTTAACTATTTTTCTCGAAATTGATCTAATATCCATTGAAGTTTTTTTTTCATGTAAACATACGAGTCAATCGAACATTTATTGTTCAAGAGAAAAGCTTGTTTTACCAGAGACTTTAGATCAGAGTAATACCAAAGTAGTTTAATTCCTTATTCTGAACTTGAAATTCATCCCTCGTACGATAATATTCTCGAAGAATAATATTTTGATAATTTAATAATTGCATCGAACATTGAAGAGTACGTCTGTTAGTTTGCTCTATTGGTTGATTAATAGATTTTTCAAATAAGAAGATCTGACATTCGACCTAAGCTGCATTCTACTATTGAAATTTAATTGATAATATTTTTGTTTTCTAGTTCTTTGTAAAGATTCTGAATCTGACATTTTCGATTGTCGTCATTCAACCAATGTTTCATCTCAAAATTATACATCTTCTAGTTCATCATCCGTAACTCCAACAATACGTCGAACAACTCGTTCAACAAGTTCTTTACTTTCACGTATTGCTCAAAGTTCGACATCATCATCATCAGTGGAATCAAATTGTTCAACATCATTCATTGAACCTTCATCATCAGACATATGTTCATCATCGTCTCTATTATCTTTATCATCAACTACAAAACGTTGTTCATGTATTTGTCATTGTCAAGATAATACAGAACAAGATATTCATTTAGAAATTCAACAATCTCAATTGAAATATGCTAATGTAACACCTTTAGCAACATTTCATGCTCATAAAGCTGTATTAATGTCTCGTTCATCATCATTTGCAACCCAAATACGTCATAGTACTAATTACAATAAAATCGATTCAAAATTACCGTCGATTGATTTATATATTGATGATCTTGATCCATTAACTGTTCGAATAATGCTGATCTATATATATACAGGTCGTTTAGTAACATCGAATGATGATATGAAAACAAATATCAATGCTATTGATTTATTTCGTGCTGCTGTTAAATATGATTTACACGAATTACGTCAGTTAGCCAAATCTACTATGTTAGATGCCTTGAAAGTGGATAATGCTATTGAAATGCTTGAAGTTAGTGATCAAGCTAATGATGTATCACTTAAACAACAAGTTTTAGCCTTCATACGTTCAAATGCGTCAGCTGTATCAAAAACAAATAATTGGCTACAATTCACCAAACGTTATCCACATTTAGTTATTGATGCATTTCGTTCACTTGTTACACCACCATCAACAACAAATACAAAACTTAATAACAATACGACGACTACTACTACTACTACTGCTAATAACAATAATAATAATAATACTTTTCATTCAACATCATTAACTACAACAAGTAAACAATTTTCAAAATATGATTAATAATTGAATATGTATGGGAAAAGAAAATAAGAATCCTTCGTTGTGTTTTTCTTTTTTTTCTGTCTTTTATTCTTTCTTATCTGTACAGTCAAATCGGATGCATAAGGAAAGTTTTGTTGTCCTGTTCGTATGTTTGTTTTTCCTTTGTCATGATATATCTACTTGCAAAATAAAATATGAGAAAAAAATTTTATCTTTTCTTTTATGTTTTTCAATATGATATATTTCTTGTTTTACTTCAGATTTGAATTTATTCTCAATCTGTGGATAAAACCAATGAATATAATAACTATTCGTATGCGAGTTGTTAGTATTTTTTGAATGCCATAAATTAGTTTCTCAGGTCGATCAACTTGTGTCGTACACGGCCATTTGATACGCACCGTATTACGGTCGTTTTGCATCGTGCCATAAACGATCGGATACGGTCGGATACTGAAATATCCGACCACATTACGGCCGTTAATAACCGTTTACGACAAGGCGAAATACGACCGTAATACGATGCATGCCAAAACGTCAAATTACGGTGATTTACGGTCGGAAACGTTATAAAACGGTAGTATACGTTGCCGTATGCTGCCATTTACGATCGTATCAGGTCGTCGTAATTTCGACCTGGGATTGTATTAGATTTCTAAAAATGATCAATTTCAAAGTTAAGTAAATTCAATTAAATATTCTAATCGGAATAGGATAATTACCGCTGAGGTACAATAATATATATGTTTTTCGAGTTTTCTATTAGATGACTAGCGCAGTTTACCTATTTCTCTGACGAATTAGAATTCTTCAAGCTCATAATGTTTTTCTACTCAGATGTTAGTCGATGGGTTCTAATTCTAACTGCTACTTTCATCATTAATAGAATAATATTGAATAAATACTGCATAAATAGAATACAATCGATCATAAGAAGTAAAATTTTCAGAACACTTACCATAGCAATGCATATAAATATCATTTTGTTTTTAAATTTAATAATGTGATGTAAGCAATTTAGTGTATGTCAATGATATAATCATCATTCATATACATAGGTATTTTTTTTAAACCCATAGGGGTTCTAATATGACTTCAGGCTCTATAGCAATATTTATATAATGACGTATGATGATATCTATTGTGATGATAAATAAGTTTTTGTTTTTATTTCTTTTTGAGAGAGGAGCTCGTAGGTAAAATGACTATTGTCGATAATAGAAATTTCATGGTTACTTAATACTGCTACAGAACTAAGTTCCTTTTTTTTGAAAGAACATTTTCAATCGTAGACGCTTCATTTCATCGAGTGACTGCTTGCTATTCAATAGAAGTTGCTATGACAAGAGAAGAAAAAAACGTTCTGTAATTTAATAGAGATTTTTACTTTAGTAATGGATGATGTATAAATTTTTTGCAGAAAAGAAATCATTTTAAAAGCATTCTCTAATTTTAAAAATCAAGGTAAACAAAATTAGTAGTAGCGTCATCTATGTAGACAAACTATTTTGTTTGATTAGGTATTGTTATTTTTTTCATCGAGCACAAAAACGAATCAGCTGATAGGAAAAAAATTGTATTCACCTTGATGATCCGCGTATTGGAACTTTTATTATTCGTTCATATAAAGAAAAAAGAAAATTAAAATTAACTTTTATTTTTTTTTCAGCTGTTTCTTTATGTCTTGTGTTACTCGTATAGTAATATTTTAGATGTGTGTTTGCCGTTGTTATTCTCTTGACAACAGCTTAACAATAGTCAATTGAAAAGAAATAAATAGATATTCTTTCTTTTTGGTTTTTTAATCAATTCCATTTTAATTAAAAAAATAAAGAAACAGTCAGACTAATGGAAACAATGAAATCCAACTCAGGCAATGATTATACAAATGAAGAGCATTCGCCAATGCTCACATCGTCGTCTTCGTCGTCATCAAATAGTTTATTAACATTTCTCAACAGTCATTTAAATAAAAATTCCACAGATGATTATGAAAAAATTAGTGAACGATTTTTAACAGTGTTTTCAACATGGGATGATCGTGAACAATTAAATTTTGTTGAAAATCTACTCAAACGTATGCACAATCATCAACATGGTCAAATCAATTCATTTCTATTGCCTATGTTGCAAAGAGATTTTATTGGACAATTAGCAGCACGTGGACTTGAACATATAGCAGAAAAGATTCTTGGATATTTAGATGATCAATCATTAATATCAACAGAACTTGTTTGTCACGATTGGTATCATGTTATATCATCAGGTATTATAAATAGAAAGTTAGAAATTTTTTCTAAAATTTGCGTTTGTATTCAAAAAATAAGTTTTAGAACTAATTTGTATTTGATTGCAGGAAAAGTTTTAGTCAACATAGAAGTATGCAGTTTCATCTAACGAAGTGCCTACTTATTTTACGCCAAATCAATAGAAAATATCGCTGCAAAAAGACCTATTTTGACAGCTGTTGTACGCAGCAAGGATCTCAGTGTGAGACATAGGATTTCTATGTTTGGAATCCTTTCTATTAGAAGAAACCTGCTAAAATATGAAAGATCGCCTCTAGTATCTCTATACACATGCATCCATGCTGAATATTGACGTCAAATCTGTAAATTTTTAACGTAATTCATGTTTCCGCTTGTTCTCGTATTCGTTTTTTAATGTCGAATTTAATTGAAGGAAAAACGTAGGTTCACGATCCATATTTCATGCTAGCTTTTATTAAGTCGACAAGAATGTGGTATATCTTCAGCATCTAATTACAAATATTTTCACTCCTGAGCAAACAAATCCAGTTATGATAGATATACGAATTATAAAAAAATGAAAAATGAAAGATGCGTTAGTATTAGAAGAGTGTATCTCGTTTTCTTTCATTTATTATGATAAATTATATCTAATATTATTGTCCTATGACAAATCATTAGTTAATGGTATATTTGTTTATATGTATGCTTGAATGCAAATGTTCAGATCAATTGTGTTAATTGTCAAAATCATTATCAAATAATGTACAAACATAATAATTATAGTAGTCGAATAAATCTTGATTAAAAAATAATAATATATAATGATCGAAAAAGAAATTGTTTATTTATTTTAGGTATACTCTGGAAAAAATTTATTGAACGTAAAGTTCTATCAGATTCCTTATGGGATGGTCTTGCTAAAAGACGTGGCTGGACAAAATATCTTTTTCGTCAGATATTAACATCGGGCGAAACTTCTAAAAGTCATGAATTCTATCGTACTTTGTATCCGAAAATATTGAATGATATTAAACAAATCGAAACCAATTGGCATACAGGGAAATTTCAATTAGAAAAAATTCAATGTCGTTCACAAAATAGCAAAGGTGTTTATTGTTTACAATATGATGATGAAAAAATAGTTAGTGGCTTACGTGATAATACAATCAAAATATGGGATAGAAAAACTTCTCAATGTACCAAAGTATTAACAGGACATAATGGTAGTGTTTTATGTTTACAATATGATGAAAAAGTAATTGTTACTGGTTCATCCGATTCAACTGTACGTATATGGAATGTTAAAACAGGAGAATTAATTAACACACTATTACATCATTGCGAAGCTGTTTTACATCTTCGATTTTGGAATGGTACAATGGTAACATGTTCAAAAGATCGTTCCATAGCTGTTTGGCAAATGAATTCGCCAACTGATATAACTATTCGACGTGTACTTGTTGGACATCGAGCAGCTGTTAACGTTGTAGATTTTGATGAAAAATATATTGTTAGCGCCAGTGGAGACCGAACAATTAAAGTTTGGGTAAGTATTTTCTTGTTGAATTAATTTCATTCCAAGTATTTATTTTTTCTTTTGATTTAAAAAGGATACAACAACTTGTGAGTTTGTAAGAACATTACTTGGACATAAACGCGGTATTGCTTGTTTGCAATATCGTGATAAAATTGTTGTTAGTGGTTCATCAGATAATACAATTCGTATATGGGACATTGAATGCGGTGCATGTCTACGTATACTTGAAGGACATGATGAACTCGTACGTTGTATTCGTTTCGACACAAAACGAATTGTTTCTGGAGCTTATGATGGTATGGAAAGTACAAACGTTTTTTCTTTAAATAAATTTTTTTTTGCAATAGGTAAAATAAAAATTTGGGATTTAGTAGCTGCTCTTGATCCACGCTCTCAATCACCATTATGTATATGTACATTAACTGAACATACAGGACGTGTATTTCGTCTACAGTTTGATGAATTTCAAATTGTATCAAGTTCACATGATGATACAATACTTTGTTTTAATTTTCTCAATGATTCAACAATACCAGATCATTCAACAACGATAACAACTTCTTAATATTTAATTCTGTATATGTTCCTGTTATCATCTCATGTCACTTCCTATTCTTTTCGGCTATGTCTTTTATTCAAAATATATAGTTCACTTTTTTTTGTCTTCTTTCATGTCTATGTTTATATTGTCGTTTTTAATGTGCGGTGTCCTTTTCTTTTTCTGTCTTTTTCTTCAGTGTATATTCGATCAACTTACAAAACAAAACAAAACAAAAAACATGTTGTGGAGAGGCTTGCTAACAGCATTTTTGAACAATTGTTTCTTTATTATTTAAATATATAATCAAATGAAGAATGACGAAAACAAAACAGAGATTAGAACAATAATATTCGTTTTTTTTAAAATTATTTATCTATTTGGGAAAAGAATGAATCGATTGCGATTTTATCTATAAATTTACAAGAAATACTTTCAAACATAATTAAAATAACTAATCAAAGTAAAATAAACAAAATAGCATCGGAGATTTGTTTATGAATGTATTTATTAGTATGAACGTGTGTCCTTGATGAAACAATGTTGAGGTCATCTGCAAACGATTAGAAAATTTTTTATGTTTCTGTGAAAATACTAACAATAATAATAATAATGGTTACCATCTCAATAACTGCACATAAAATCATTGATTTTGTAAACTTCCACAGTACTTATTATTTGAATGACTATCTAAAAAGTCCTTGATTGACAAGTTCTATTAGAGGAAAAATAAAAGTAGTACTACGGTCTTCTCAATAGTAACTAGTCTAGGCATGAGTGGCACTATGTTGTTCATATCTGTTTATAATCAATCACTAGTGACAATATACAATTTGACACAGCCTTTATGTCACTATGATAGGCATTCTTTGCGATAGAAAAGGATTAGTACTGCTCTTGAGATCATCTTGTATCTATCCAAACAAACAACAGCAACAACAACAACCTCTAAATAATACTTTAAATAAAATTGAATAGATGTTATCAAGGTAATCTTCAATGATAATCTTATGGTTTAGTTATATTAATTATCTTATTCATAGTATTCTTTGTTTTCTATGCGATATAAACATCTTCTGGTAGTCTCTTTATTGTACACATGGCATGATGCTATAAATTCATAGACCAATACACAAATAGATTTTTCTTACTCCTCTTATTCTTGTTAGACTTGTATGTCTTGATCCTGTTTTATAGAGTAGTATATAAACAGTGCTAAACATAGAACGCTTTCCAATTCCTAGCTGTAAAGTACCATTGCGTCCTAATTACTTTCTACTGGTAACTATATTTGTTTCGTCGACAGATGTGTGTCTATCTAGTTACAGTACTGATTTTAACCTACATCGAACAAAACGGGTAATGAATGCTTGCAGGTGTATTCAAGAATTCTATTGACTAAAAACAAATACATCAAAATAGTTGATATTTTTACACTTTGTTTTTAACTTTTTAATGACATTTATAATATTCTAAAATATGAAATAAGGTTATATATTGATTCTAATCAATAAATCCTTTTCTTACTCAACATTTTCAATTTTTTTTACATAAAATCGTTCAACTGTAATAGAAATATACCAAAATCTTCTCAGTAACTCCCTTGTAATGATGATTGTTCAGCAGCATTTTGAATAAGATTATAAATCAAATATATTTTTATGTGTTTGTCAATTGTTTTTTTTCTATCCTAATCTGTAACACATATTTATTAGTTTTACAAAAATAAAAATTTAATGGAGTATGCATAACTGATTTCAAAAGACTTCGTATTATGTAAATAAGATTGATGTTAGACATTAATAAATAAATCATTTATCTTATGCCAGCAATTAGCCGTCATGATCGTCACTATTGTGTTTTTTACCCTCATGTTTAGTAGATATCTATTGACTTTCTGCATACAAATATGAAGCTTATAGAAGACGAAAGAAATATTTATTTGCAGCCTATAAATTCGTTTTAAAATGACACTGTTAAATTCATATATATCTTAAGCCAAAATCTATCACGTTTGAAGACTTTTTTTTATTGTTCGACCTTTGTCGAAAATATTTTTGATTCAAATTTTTTTTTCATTTATGGATCCGTTATCCTGTTCGTGTCGTATAAGTAATATCTTATGAATAAAACATAGCTATTTCCTATGGAATAATGGCTCATTGCTAAAAGAAGTATGTGAGTTTCTTATGTTGGAAATAAACTCAAAATTTAAAAATCATAATCCGTATAATCAAATATACATCAATAATAACGTTGTAGTAATCTTTTTTAAAGTAGATTGTGAACATCCTACTTTAATAAAACAATCAACAATCATAGAAAAAGAATATTTTTTTATCCAGAGTATTTCGTGATTATTGAAGACTTAAATGTACATGACATATAGATACATACATATTATTAAACTAGCTGACTTCAACAATTTTTTAATTTATGTAATTGAATAAGATAAAGGAAATTATTCGTGACATTTCTTTTTCTTTGTTAACTGTAAGAAATATAATCATATGCAAACTAATTCTATTAATATTGTCATTCTATTTAAAATGGAAACAAAATTTTCAACATGCTTTTGTTGATGCCATTTATGGCTGTCAAAAGTTTTATTCATATTTATCAATAGAGATCAGCAGATTAAGGCAATTTAAAATCTCTCTTTTCATCAAGTCTATTTTTGGTAATTTTTGTTTTTTTTGCTAACCCTCTCCTTCATCAAGTTGTCAAATCTTTTTTTCCTAGATAAAATCCACTATGCTATTGAAAAGATTTTGATGCATTCTTATATAAAGAAAATGGTATTACGCAGACTTACCCTAGTATATATATATATATATAGTAAGTGTGAATACGATTACTAACAAGATTCGGTAGAAATCTTCGATGATAGTTATAGAATTTCTTATTTTTTTCTTTTCAGATAATCAATGTGATTGAGTGCCGGAACAAATACAGTTAGTAAATCTTTTTTCCTTTTGTATATAGATCGAGACTTTTTTTAGTGTTCATATATCAAAGCTTAATCAGACACAAAAGACGTTAGTGTTGAAACTTTTAGTAGCATCAATGACAACACTGATAGATTGATGATAGACCATTCAGATAAAGACACTGAAGAAACATATTTCTTCTTTTTCTGGAATTTCTGTCTTTCTCTTTCTCGGTTTGCCGCTTGACACCCTGTTGATTACTTGAAAGACCTTGGGAAAAATAACCAATTTGGTTCTAGAAGACAAGCATTGTATTACATCGAAAAATGACATGTTTATCACTTTGAGTTTTACATGTTACGAGGATATGATTTTCTTTTAATAAAATACTTTTTTGACCTATTCATTTTCCATTAATTGATTGAAAACAAACAAAAACACCTTTCTGAATACTATAATTGACTAATTGATTTTCTATCTATCATTAGATCGATACTAGGGGTAGCGGCAATGTTAGTGGGCTCTCGATATCATTACTAGCATCATCTTGCATTAACTGAAGCAACCAGAAGAAATAAAAGCAAAACAAGCGATATTCTATTTTATATCTCTCCTTGGTATTTACCCCCCACTGGCAATGGCAAAGAACATCCAATAACTGTCAGACAGCCGGTCTGTTGAATAACGTTGCTCTTTATAACCGATAATGAATATTTCGCAAGCATCAGATGTAAGTGTCTCTAGCAGTAGTTGACATGTTTTTTCTTGTGTCTAACTTGAAACTAATTGTTTTCTAGCTTTCTATGGAATATCTTGGAAAATTTCCCGGAACTGTTTCAAATGAAACAAAAAGTGCATCTTTGAATGTTCGACACATATTTGTGATTCGATGTTTGAGTTTATATGCTCTTCTACTTATCATCGTTGGTACGGTAGGCAATTTATTAACAATTGTGGTATTGCTGAGAAAAAATCTTCGTCGTTTGGTCACTATACGATATTTAATTATTGTCAGTATATGTGATACAATCTCACTCTACGGTTGGAATTTAAATAATTTCTATAAATTTCATATTAGTCCAATCCGTGGAAATTTAGAAGAAATATCTATTTTACATTGTCGAATTATTTCATTTATGACATTTGTTAGTTTACAATTATCAAGTTGGTGTCTGACTGCAGTTAGTCTCGGTAAGAATTGTTCTCTTATGAGCCAAAAAATATTTCTTTCCCTAAGCTGATTGATTAGTTGAGACAAGTACTTCGTGGATAAAAACCTTTCTGTTTATATGTCAAGTGAACAAGGTTAGGCATGTTTCAGTGACAGTAAGTTTGTCATTGTTAAGCTTATACATTTGACGTATAGATTGCTGTAGGCATTGTTCAAGGGAAATAATTGTATTATTTTAATGCATTTATAATTGAATTCATTCACTGATGAAAATTTCAGTAGACATTTGTTCGGTAAATTTCTACAAAACTTGTCGAGTTGTATGAAATAAAGCCTTTGTTTCAAAATTAAACAATTAATTTTTTGTGAAACAGCTCAAAATGCCTAGTGTTTCAAATAGAAGAGAGATTTATCTAAATATGGTGTAGAAAAACACAATATGATTGCTGCGTAAACTTTAATTTTGAGAAAATGCTACATAAATTGCAGATCAGTAAAAATTCCGATTATATCAATCTAACTTTGCTAACAACAATTTATACTTTAATTATGTTTGTTCAACATTCAAAACTGTAAATTGGCCTAGATATAAATTATAAATAGTCTTGCTTATTCACTCTCATTAATAATTTTCCATAAGAAAAAGCAAACTCTTCGTTATGACAAGACTAATTCTACACTTTTTTTGAATCAGTATTAAAAACAAAGTGACTTTAACGTGGATGAAGCATTATTATGCTGATTAATTTCACATAATGAATTTTCCTGTTTACATTTGCAAACTACCAGAAAAGTATACAGTATATTAGCAAAAAACGACAATTGATAAAAGCCTCAAAAATATGAACTTCCGATTGAACCAAAAATGAAGACTTATCACACAATGAAAATGTCCATAACAATTTGTTATTTGTGAAATCAAATTAATTTCAAAAACTTATGTCCTCTTCAATCTAATCAGTTTTACAATATGAATCATGTCCAAAAGAAAATAATTGTTCTCATTGAAATAGTTTTGTTCTATTTCTCGTAGACTATCTTACCATATGATGAACATATAGCAAAAGGTATGACGTAGAAGGAGCTAACACTTTTGTTTAATCAAGCAAGTCTTTTCTTAGGGTTTCTGCTTAGTGAGTAAAACATATAAAATATGACTTTTGTTTTTCGTTTCAATAGATCGTGCCTTAAATCTCTATTGGCTTCATTGGAAACAATCTTACGGAAAAAGAAAATATACAAAATATTATATCAGTATTTTAACATTTATTTGTATTGCATTGAATAGTCATGTATTATTTTTAAATGGTTATCGTACATCATCGGGAAGTATTGAATGCTATGCAACAGAAAATAATCCCGGTTATATATTTCCACAATGGGAACGTGTTCATTTAGTTGTTTATAATTTATGTCCATTTGCTATCATGTGTATCTGTAATACATATATTATTGTTGCTACAGTTCGATCAAGTCGTGCACAAGATGAATCCCTACCACCGACTGTACAACGAAAAAATCTCGAACGCTATCGACAACTTACTGCACTACTGATTATAGTTACATTTGCATTTGTCTTATTAACACTACCAGCGTGCATTTATTTTGTATTTTTTCGTCATAATCTTGAGGCAACAACTGAACGTACCTATCGCTATATGATTCAGATATCATTAAGTTCTGTTCAATTTACATCACATGGAATAAACTTTTTTCTTTATTGTTTTTCAGCAAAAAGTTTTCTAAATGAATTAAATGATATGCTAACCGAATGTTTATCTTGTCATCAAGTGAATAATGATCAATGGTCATTTGTTGGTGTACGAACAAATAATGATCCAGAACATGAATCGTCGTCGTTAGAAAATCAACGTACTGATCATAACAGAGAAATGGAAGTTAAAAACCAAAAGTTTAATAATGCACCACAATATCAAACAACAAGTGGACAAGAATCGGAGCCCAGTTGAGGAATTGTTTTCTTTTCATACAAACAATAACAATTACTGTATTATTGCTTCAAGTTAATCTTAAATATTTTTTCTTGTCTATACGAGATTAACTTAATGTGTGTATTTTTTCTTTGTATTTATTATATGATCAATAATCATTGTTCGTTTGTTCTTTTTTTGTTTTATCTTCGACTCATTATCTATTTGTTTGACACCTTGGTAATTTATATTATAATTATGCGTCCTGCTTAGTTTTATCTTGACAGATAAAATTGGCTAATTATCACTGGTATAGGTAGCAAAAATAGTCGTACATTTCAAAATAACTATATTCAAAAACTAGAATACCTTCTTATGTTTCATCAATACTTTCATAGAAGTTTACTTTCTTTGAATTATACGACATTAAAGTTGTAACGTGAATAATTGTTATATACATTAGCGTATAGAGGATGTATAAAATAAATATTTAATAGAAAAAAAAAACTTAACAGTATCTACTATTTGGTAAACACATTTCGATAACTATTCAAATAATTTGCCAATCGAATGTTATTTATTACTCACAAGAACTTCAGCATTAATATTAAATTATCAGATTACATTTAAAATAATAAACATATACTTCGATACAGAATATTTTCTGTATTTTACATTTTAAGTTTCTATACTATTCGCTTTTTGTCTCAGCAAAAAAAAATAAACAATGGTCTCGACAACTGACTCCATCTGTATCGAGTCTTTATATCAAACATTTTTTACTTATATATAATGAAAGTCAAACAAAACATACTATTGGTTGTTAACACAAGGTAGAATACCGGATCCATCGGACGTGGACAGATTTTTTTTTGTTTTGTTGGTTTGTTTACGTGTACCGTTTTTGAATCTCATCTATAACAACTTGAAAATTATTTTCTTTATTATCATTTTAGAACATCTTCCTAGTTTGATCATATAAATCAATCATTACAACATGGTAATATTTTCTAAAAGATAGCGAATTTGAAAAAAGTAAATAAATAATTTCATTACCTATTCTAGCCTCTGCGCCTTGATGTTAAGCGCAAATTGTCTGTTCGTTCAGATCGTGTTAAATGTGTTGATATTCATCCGAACGAACCATGGATCTTAGTAACACTTTATAATGGTCATGCGCATATTTATAATCATGACACTCAAGTAATTATTTGTTTTCTTTTTTTCTAATTCATTCTTATTATTTTATTTCTTTTAGCAATTAATTAAAACATTCGAAATATGTGATGTACCTGTTCGTTCAGGCAAATTTATTGTCCGAAAAAATTGGGCAGTTACTGCTTCTGTAAGTTTCATTTTCATTGATTCACTCATTTCATATTTATTCTCAAGGATGATATGCTTGTACGCGTATATAACTATAATACACTTGAAAGATTACATCAATTTGAAGCACATAGTGATTATATTCGTTCAATTGTTGTTCATCCAACACAACCTTATATTCTTACTAGTAGTGGTATGTTTTTGTTTGGATTTTGAACACTTTTGAAGGTAAATACTTTTTCTTGTGTAGATGATATGACAATTAAATTATGGGATTGGGATGCAAAATGGGCATTAAAACAGACTTTTGAAGGCCATATTCACTATGTAATGCAAATAGCTATTAATCCAAAAGATAATAATACATTTGCATCAGCATCACTTGATCGTACTGTCAAAGTAAGAAGAAATTTCTTAAATTATTTAACTTAAATTATTACGATTTTCGATTTAGGTATGGCAATTAGGATCTACTCAAGCAAATTTTACACTTGAAGGTCATGAAAAAGGTGTCAATTGTGTTGATTATTATTCAGGTGGTGACAAACCATATCTTGTTTCGGGTGGTGATGATCGTCTTGTGAAAATTTGGGATTATCAAGTAATTATTGTTTTTCTCATTTTTCAATAAAAACAAAATATTTTCATTTTTGTTTTTGTTCTATAGAATAAAACATGTGTACAAACATTAGAAGGACACTCACAAAATGTCGGTTGTGTTGCATTTCATCCTGAATTACCTATTATATTAAGTGGTTCAGAAGATGGTACTGTTAAATTGTGGCATTCAAATACATATCGTCTTGAATCAACACTTAATTATGGTCTCGAACGATGTTGGACAATAGCATGCTTGAAAGGATCAAATAATGTTGCATTAGGTTACGATGAAGGAACAATGATGATTAAAGTAAAATGATTTCAACAAAAAATAAAAATAAATTTGATTGTTCTTTTTTTCTTTTCATTAGTTGGGTCGAGAAGAACCAGCTATGTCAATGGATGCATCGACTGGTAAAATCGTGTGGGCTAAACATTGTGAAATTCAACAAGTTAATTTAAAACAATTAAATATCGATCAACAATTGAAAGACGGAGAAAAAGTTCCATTAAATGTTAAAGAAATGGGCAGTTGTGAAATCTATCCACAAACATTATCTCATTCACCAAATGGACGGTAGAATATTTTATTGTTTTCTAAAGTGTGAATTGAAAATATACAATTGTTTTGATTTAGATTTGTTGTTGTTTGTGGTGATGGTGAATATATTATTTATACAGCAATAACATTACGTAATAAAAGTTATGGTAGTGCTATGGAATTTGTTTGGTCACAAGATTCATCCGAATATGCTGTACGCGATGGAAATATGGTTAAAATATTTAAAAATTTCAAAGAAAAGAAAACATTTAAACCTGAAGCTGGCGCAGAAAATATTTTTGGTGGATCACTTTTAGGTGTTAGATCATATTCTGGTCTATCATTTTACGATTGGGAAACAACGACTTTAATTCGTCGTATTGAAATTGCACCAAAAACTGTATGACTATTCTTCACAAGCTTTTCTTTATATGATCGAATGATTTGTTCGTTTATAGCTTTATTGGAGTCAAAATGGTGAATTAGTTTGCATTGCAACAGAAGAGTCATATTATGTTCTACGGTATAATCCTCAAGCTGTAGCAGCTGCAACGACAAACAAAGAGCTTGTATCGGAAGATGGAATTGAGGATGCATTTGATGTAAGCTTTTTTTTGCTATTCGATGATCTAATCAGATACGCGCCAGTAACTATTTGATTGTTATTCTCTGAGTCATATTCAATGAACATTTACTCTTGCAACGGGATATGTTTAAACAGACCATATGGAGTGACCTGTCAAAATGCTGTTTTTGACATATGTCAATACTATTGTTGTAAGGAAATTTACGCAGTCAGAAAATCCTATTCAAACATTGTAAAAAGGGTCTAGTCTCGATATTTATTCAAATTCATTTTATTGCTAACAGTAAAATTAAAATATAGTGTTTGATTTTCAAGAGAAAATCCCATCAATATAGATTTGTTTTTTTAAAGCTTTGAGTGTTAACTCTTTATTAAAAACATATCATGCATTCAGAATCAGTGTAAATATATATATATATATATATATATATATATAGCCATATACTGCATATTCTTACAGAATTGCCGTCACCACACCAGTCGCTGTTATTTTCGAAAGTATATGTTTGTTCTTGCCAAGATCGATGCTTAAATGAATATTAATTTTGAGTATTGAGTTTACTAATCAGTTGTGCTATTTTTAATATTAGAAGACAAATCTGTATTTATGATATTTTTCTGAATTTTCAAACAATATGAAGAGTAAAAGAAAGAAAAACAAACTCGTTTTGTATTGCTGGCATCTAATATGATATAACTGTTATGGTCAATAGAGTATCAATAAAAATCTGTTGATTAATATTTAACTTACCTTTTAAATTTCTTAGGCACTTAGTGAAATACCTGAAATAGTGAGAACAGGTGTATGGGTTGGCGATTGTTTTATGTATACGAATTCTCTTAATCGTATAAATTATTATGTTGGTGGTGAAATTGTAACAATATCACACTTGGATAGGTAATTTTTGAAAAAAAAACATTTTTTTTTCTATTGAGTTAATTAATTTGAATTCGTCTATTTTAGAGTAATGTATTTATTAGGTTATGTTTCCAATGAAAATCGTCTTTATTTGGGTGATAAAGAAATGTCTATTGTATCGTTTGAATTATCCTTAGCCGTACTTGAATATCAAACAGCTGTTATGCGTAAAGATTTTGAAACAGCTGATCAAGTTCTTCCAACAATTGCAAAAGAGCAACGAACACGTGTTGCACATTTTCTTGAAAAACAAGTTTGTGTTATTTGTTATTTAACATGACAACAATTTAATTATCCGCCCCCCTCTCTCTCTGATCTGTATTTTTCTAGGGTTATCGTCAACAAGCATTGGCTGTTACATTGGACAATGAACATAAATTTGATTTAGCACTTCAATTAGGAAATTTAACTGTTTGTTATGAGCTCGCAGTTGAAATGGAAAATGAACAAAAGTGGTTACAATTATCTGAGCTTGCAACAAAAGCTGGAGATTTAAATTTAGTACAAGAATGTTTAACACGAGCACAATCATTTGGTTCACTTATTTTATTAGCAAGTGCATCAAGCAATAAGCAATTAATGTCAACCATTGGTGAACAATCAAGAAAAAATGGACAATTCAATATAGCTTTTCTATCCAATTTTGTATTGGGAAAATTAGATACATGTTTAGATATTCTTATTGAAAATCAACGTATACCTGAAGCAGCTTTCTTTGCTCGAACATATTTACCATCACAAATTGGTCGCATTGTTAATTTATGGCGAGAGAAATTAAAACAAATGAATATGGAACGTTCAGCACAAGCATTAGCTAATCCAACTGATTATGAAAATCTGTTCCCAGGTCTTGTTGATACATACAAAACAGAACAATTTTTAAAAGAAGAAGCAAAAACTCATTTAGCTCGTGATTTTCCAACAATACACGTAAGAAATTCATTTTACTTGAAGATTTTCCTATATTTCATTATGTTTCAGCCCAATTGGGAACGAAATCCTGTTGCTGAAATGAAAGAAGCGGAAGAAAATGAGGAGTTTTTTTATCATCCAGTGCAATTGAAAAAAGACACTAAAGATGAAAATGATGATGATAATGAAAATTTTTCTGACGCAAATGAATCACCTAAGCAAGTACCACCATCTCAAACGAAGCAAACACCAATCGATCCTCCTGCAACAACACACAAAGTATTCAAAAATCATAAAAGAAGAATAATTGTGTTTTTTAAATTTATGATACATTTTTAGACAAGTACTGAATCATCGGTAATAAGTAAATTAATTTCAGCTGCTCCCCCATCAGCAACAAGTTCATCTGATCGTGCACGTTCTCAGTCTCCAATGACTAAACCAGTTATTTTGCCACCAACAACAAAAGAGAAAACTCCTCCTCCACCAAGTGTTCCTGCACCATCAGCAATATCCAAAGCAGCAAGTGATATTAAACCAACGGCTGCTGCTGTTCGCAAAACATCATTGAGCGATCTTGAAAAAGAACTTCAAGAATTCGATATAGACGTCGATAAAGATGATGTAAGCGACGTTGAAATTGAGCCATCAACAGGAGCTAATAAAAAATCTGCTGATGAGGATGAGGTAAAAATGTTCAAATAGAGATTTGTTCGCAGTGGGAAAAAAAATCATAACATATTAGTTGCACGTGGATTAACAAAGCATGCTCTTTATTCTTCTATTTTATTTATTTTTTTTTGGGAGGGGGGTATAGATATAGCATGATAACACTAATATAATATACTTTTTTTTTAAATAAATTTTAATCACATATATTTTTTTATATATATTTAGGATCTTCAATTTGATGATGATGATGTAGATGAATTTCTCAGAGATACTTGAATTCAATTGAATATCATCATGTGATATAGATGTATCAAGTTGTCTACCGTATTCCATGCATACAAGCATACAAATAACTCTATATCTTTATTTCTTTCTTCTCGCTTTCTTCTTTTTCTTTTCTTTGTAACTTATCGTCAATACTATTGTTTTACCAACGTTGTTGTTTTTTTTCTTTTTAGCACTATATAGACACATATGGTTATTACAATTTTCCTTTGATTTATTCGATCTGAAATAAGCGAAACACATATTTAACGCGAATTGCTTTATTAAAGTTTTTCTTCTTCTTCTTTTTATGATGCGGAACATAAGTCTAATTCAAGTTTTTCTTTTCTTTCTTTCTTTGTTTGTTCATTTCATTTTTGTTATTATTTAAAAGAAACCGTGCGTGTTTGTCTGTATGGGTGTTTGACGATTTGCAGAAGATGATAAAATTCTTTACTATAATTATTCAATAGGCTACAAACGACATCTGATCAAGAGATGAAAACTCTCAGGCATCGAGATGTTAGAAGAGTTTTCTTTGTTAACAAAAAAAAAGATTTCTATATCAATAATCAGTTCGATAGAAATTAATGTATATCTTACTACACCAGATATTGTTTTACAAATAAATAGACATTTAAATCAAATTGAAACCGAAATAATGCAAGCTAGTTTTGGAAGAACTCTTCGAATAGTTCATTTGATTGTAGCGCAATTATTGAAAACGATAAGATCAGATCACTTTTACAAGCATTTTGAACTTAAATTAAATTGTCCTACATACATACTTCGTACTCGAAACCAAGCCGGCAGATCGACTAGTGCAAGTTTAGAATATACATCAATATAGCGCCGAAATGTCGGCACCAAATTTGTATATTTTGGATGCGGGTGATCGGGCGAAAAGTTAGGTTTAAGTGTGGGTCTTGGTATGGACTTGAGTAAGAGCGGGCGTATTTCGTGCCCTGAATGAAGAAACAATGTTCCCAAAAGCTGAAATTAGTCCAGAAATGAATCGCAGATTATATATATTGTTTCCACATACCATAGTTTATCAAGAATTTTATCAAATATTCCATTAACATTCATTTGTTATTTTCATTCAATAGGCCTTTTGGCACAAAGTCTTAGATTAATGATCTCGATCAGTTAATGGGCAATGAAGTCTATGGAGTGGCACTAATTCAAAATGAACATGAAATATCAACAAAAAATGATATTCTCTCGAAAGTTTTCATGAAATTTATAAAAACCTCTGAAAATATTACATTAAAATGTGATTCTATTCCAGTGAACAAGAATGAAATACTCATATACAAAATAAGCAACCTGATTGAACGATAATGCTAAGTTTAAGGCATATTAACGGACCGTATCTGGCCATGGTGGTCACCGGATGGATAGTTCAACTTTCATTGATTTATACGTCATTGTATCGTCTTGTTGATAGGTTGTTATTCAATTGATATGTGGAATTGTTTCTCACGTTTAGTTGAAAAACTACCACGTACAAACAATTCCTATGAAGGATATAATCGAACTATTAAAGTATTTCTGCCCAAATTTAGCACAAAAGAATCCATCAATCTATTCAGGTCAAATACGTACGGCGGGAAACAGTCTAATCCGGTGATTTTCCATCGAGTTTCGAAAAGTTTTCCGATCTCCGTTTACAGCAGGATTCTGAGTACTTTTCCGATTGTTTCCTTTTGACGATCGGAAACGAAGGAATACCCGGATTGCACCGTTTGACCTACCGGATCCGAAAAATAAGAACTATTCGATGCTTCCTTTTTCTAATTGAAAAAAATTTGTGAATTTCAAGGATAAGTACATATTTCTTATTGGAAGTACGAATCTGCAGAATTACTGCTTAGAGTTGACTTGAAATCAACACATTAATGAATTTAATTGGATTTTATTGTTGAGTCTGCCACATAAAATCTTTACGATATAGTGTTAATCTAACTAATTTTGATTTATATTACATATAACCTAATGTAATACCAATTACTTTTGGCATAAACCCCATTAAAATTGGATTACCGACATGGAGTATGAATAGGATGATCACAGTTTAATTGGTCACATTTTTGTATGTGTTTACTCTATCTGCTACTAAGATGGTTAGTAAAGGAGTCAAAATTTTATTTTTATTTTCTCACTGTATGTGTATAACATTTTAATATTTTTAAGCAATAGCTATCAGCAATTATAAAATCTGGGGCGAATGACAGCACTTTTTTACATCGAAATAATTGCTCATATCTTTGATGTTTGTGTCTAAATCGATTAACACTTGATAATAGTTTAAGGTAGATCATCATCTTATATAGCCATGTAGAAGTACAAAAAGTGCATAGAGATAGATTAGAAAAATATTTCTGATTAATTATTGATTCGAAAGGAATTGATTATAAGAAATAAAAACTCTAAAATTGAAATAATTTCGTGCATCCACACCCTCAAATTGGACAATAACCTATGGAGAAACTTTAGAATAAGCATCAAGTGTAATAAATTATTTTGTGTGTTAATGTTGAAGCTCGTAATCAACCTGTGCTGATTTGAATCGCTGATAATCAATTTTATATTAATAATGATTCCATCATGATTCAAGCACATCAAAGTTATCGATTGATAGAGTTTGCGTTGTTTGATTATTTTTTAATAAAATGCCTTAACCGTAAGAATAACTTCATTTTAATATTGCTGAAATGCTGATTAACTTAACTGAGATTTTTGTCTAATATTTTTAACCTTTAAGATGAAATAAGCAGTCATTCAAAGCGTAATCAATCAAAGTGCAACAAATTCATAAGATATCCAAATAGTATGAAGATAGATTTTTAGCTACAGTGAGATTGAGATTTAGATTGATTTTAACCTAGCTTTTACACATAAAAAAAGACTGATGTGGTATAATCTTTAATAGACATTGAATTTTAAAAAAAAACAGTAAAATTAATCGTGATATTTTCTACTCCTCACTCTACTCAATGCATAATGTCTGTCAGATACATGAATTTCATTTTAATTCGAGAAGAGCAAACATATATAGTTTCACTTCCGTTCTAAAATGATCTCACAGAAGATATCAATAAATGATAAACTTTTCCGTCGTTTCCTATGATTCAGCAAAGCATATCAGATGACATTTCCATAACAGCGATAAGGATAACTACAATCTCTTTTGTCATATAATTCCAGATCTAGAACTACGAAAAAGTATTTCGACGTCTATATCCAATCTGACTGGTTTGTGACATTTTACACATTTTCACGGCTTTCTAAGGATTTCGATATACATTGAAAAATATTGGAAAGCATTAGAAATTTTTCGCAACACAAGAATTCGGAAATACAGATCTTTTTTGTTTCCTTTCAATTCTCACCTGCGTACACTTGATGCTGGTGCACATTAAAGAGCTATGGAAAATCACAATGTATGTGACCTACTGTATCTTGACTGAAATATTTTTTTCTATATATTCAAGCAATATGTTACCGAAAGTGAATTATCACTTAGGAAGTCTCTTAAGGGTATAACGAACTCGAAGCTCTCCAGATGTCTTTCTAGTGGCTGGCAATCAAGACTTTTTATGGTTTCTTTATATATCGTGATATTTCTACCGTTCACTAACAGAAAGTGTCAAAAACAGATTGACTAATGATATTACATAACACGGATTATTCAGAAATAGATGATATTGGTCCTATAAATAGAACAGCACACACTAACATAGTTAGTTCATTCTAATCGTACCACTTTTAGCAGTAATATGGATCGAAAATTAACTAAAATCACAAGAAAAGTTCATTCAGCAGTAACTATGTGTTTAGGTCACCACCACTATGGTAGATCATTATCAATACAGTTGAAGTGCTTTACACACCTGATATGTGAGTTACATGTGAAAATTTTAAACATCTTTCAAATCTATTTCAAAGAAAGATCTTACGAGATATTTGAAGAATGATTGAAAAACGTTCAAATCGTTCGAATTGACCTGAGATTATATTTATTCCACACCCACATTCAGAATAGACTCAGTCATAGGTAAACCAATATGACAAAAGACTCCATAATCAAAGTGTCTTGTGTATGTCTTGCGCAGAGCTTATAAAAGCATTCTATAACAGATAAGCAAGATAAACGAAAATCGGCTTTCTTCCGCATCATTTTAAATTGCCGTCTAACTATTTAACATTCATCGAATGCGGGCTGCTACACTCATATATACAGCTCGCTTATTAGGACATTAGACTCTTCTTTTAAAAAAATTAAAATAGTTTTATTAGACGTACTGCTCGAGACAAACATCTTTCCAAATTCATAACTAAAAGTAAAGTAAAAAATCTTAACCCACTTCACAATTAAGAATATAGGCCGCAATGGGGATTCAACTTATGCTTTTATCTATGTACTTTCACAAATAAAAAAGAATCATATATTTATCGCTACGCACTAATATAT
Source organism: Rotaria socialis (assembly GCA_905331475.1). NCBI lineage: Eukaryota > Metazoa > Rotifera > Eurotatoria > Philodinida > Philodinidae > Rotaria > Rotaria socialis. Next base: position 6,896 of record CAJNYU010002435.1, on the reverse strand, counting down.
CCTCCTAACTGATTGAAAATTGAAAAATAAATACGGTCTCATACATCAACACCGAAAGATAGAAGTAATTTCCCGTCCTTCTTAGAAACATCGATGATGGATCTTCGATCGCATAATCGTTGTGTATTTCAACTAATTATACTTTCACGTAGCAGTCTATCATATGGGCACACTGACCAAAGAATCATTTTAAAACATCCTCCTCAGTTCACTAGTAACACCAACTAGAAAAGCAAATTCGTAAAAGTAAGCATATTTTGTGTTTCTTCTCCTCTTATACCTTCTACTTTAGGCAATTCGAAGTATTTCTCGGTGGATTTCAGGTGAAAGATCTTCAATAATACACACTAAATTATAAACTATTGTATCTATTTGTCGCAAGTTATAATGTTGGCGATTCGATTATGAAAAAGAGTCACAATTAGAATTTGCCGCAAAAAATGGTCAGGATCCATGTACACCATATACAATCATCGTTTTATTTTGCAGAAAGATCTCTATATAAGCAACTCAACTTCAGATACAAAACTTATATTTTCATAGAGATTATTCCCACTTATCTCTTTACCAGCAATCACTTTCGATACATGATTTTCAAGGTTCTTTCTGGGTAATTAAACGATAATTAGGGTATTTCAGAGTCTCACTCATTAATATAAAAGAAAAGATCTCTCACGGTAACAACTTTGCAACTTTTGCATCCTAATTTTCATTCTCCATTATTTATTCAGCAGCAAAAAGTAGTCTCAATTCATGAATTTTAATATTTTATACCTATTGAATGCATTTTAACCAGCCATTACAAAGCATAATTACTAACACTTCAACGGTAGAGTCATTGAAAGCTCTTCCTCACATAATAACTCTCATCTGAGATATTTAACAATCGAGTTCATACCGTTTGAAATCAAAATGTCTGGAAAAAAAACTCTAAGTCAATATCTTCGATTTGAAAGTCGCCTTCACTGACCCTTATCTAGAAAGATCATTAAAGATCTTTTTGGGTCCATACCACTTGTTTGAGTTTTTTTTCTAAGTCCACTTTTTTGTGTTTCAATCAGAAGGATTACTAAAGATCTTCCACGTTCTATCATTTCAATTTCAGATATTTGAAAGTTCGATTCATTGCATTTCTTCAAAAAGAATAATCAAAAGCATTTCGAAATACCTCAAAAAAGAGATCTTTAAGGATCCTTTTTGATAAAAGTGAATCAATGCTGCTTTCAAATACCTCAAATGGGAGCTAATGAATTAAAAAGACTTTCAAGGGTATTTCTCCGTTGATTTCGAGGAAGAAGTCTTCAAAATACCTGAAGTTTATAGTAGTCAGGTTGGGATCTGTTTGCGTCTGCAATGGTATAGTGAATGATTTTGAAGCAGTGCGTGAGATTATTGGCGTTAGGGAAGCTGACTGGAAATTTACTTTTTTGCGGGTGCGACTATCTAGAATGACGAGGTGTGGCGGTGCCGATAAATCTGCGCACGATTTCAGGAAGATTGGAGCTTCCAAAATTTCCCCAGTTGGAATCGGTCGGATTTCGTTAGTTCCGTCGTGTGTTCCGTTTGTATTCATTTTGATCACGGATCGATTCCGGGAATTTTTCTCAATGGTTACGGTGGCGAGAATAGTGCGGAATATTCCGGTTACAATATGGTGATTTCCAAACGGAATACTGCTTCCACTTTCCGGATAGTTTCCGGTTCGTTTTCGGTTGTAATGTACTTGGAAACCACCGGAAGTATCGAGAAATTGCGTCGTTTCCTTCCGTTTCCGGTCGTTTCCGGAGTCCGGAATCATCGACCTAGGTATTCTCTATGATTGAGATCATTTTTTATAATCCAAGAAACCATCTCATCTATAGGTGTATATTACTACGACAAAATATATGCATTGGTCTGTAGCTAAAAGAAAATCATTATCAACAGGAGTAAAAAATAAATCCTTTGAAAAACAATTAATTGTTATAAAAATCAATGTAGATTGAAAAGAGAAAAATATACAACAGTGAACCACGATCATCATTTGCTTGTAGTTGAATTCAACGGAAGTTTTCTTCGATTCATTTCAGTTAAAAAATTTATATCAAAGTCATACATATGTTCAAAGAACAATTGCTAAAATCAATTGAAGCTTTTCTTCTAAAAAAAATGAGATGTCGAATATGATCACATGCATTACGAACTGAAAAATATGATGATAGCGATGAAAATATTGAGTAAACAAAGCTCAATAATTATTGTTTTCAGTTGAAATAATCATAATTTATGTTTATTTGTTTAACAATGTATAAAAACATTTGAATTAACATCAAAATTCAGTGAACAATATATTTACGAGTCATAGTTATGTGTAAGGGAAAGAATCAAAGAAGAAATAGCAAAGGTTTCAAAATCTAAATACCTTAGATTTCAATAAAATAACTAAGAAACCCGAACGTCGTTAAGGAGTCGCTCTTTCAAGACAGTTAAACTTGTCTGCATATAGAATGAAGAACTATCAAAATTTTCAATTCAGTCTAATTCATGACTGTACTATTCGAAAAATCAAAACATAATGAAAATATCAGTTCTTGTATTTTATATTGTATCTAATCCGTTGTTTTCATAGTTTGACTTAATTTCATATTTTCGAATCGAAAATTACTCAAACTCTCACAAACGAATACATAAAATTTATATTTATGCAAGAAAATGATATTGATGAAAATTCAATACGTAAAAAAACTGCTGATGATTATCAAAGAGAACACGATTGTAGAACACAATGAATCACATCGAACAGTAACTTTAATTTAATATCAAAATGAAGAATTTTCTTGACATAAAACAATGTTTTCAACTATTTGATAATTATTTCTACCAATCTCTGATCTTTTCACTGATTAACTATTTTATTATTACTGCAGGCAAAACATTTTAAATTGTTTTACCTTTTCCAATTGTATTTCTTCTTAGTCTACACTACGAAAGGATCAATGAATCATGAGGTGCTCAGTTTAACTCAATTATTAGTCACTACTGATTCGTATATAAAATGAACGACCAAGTTGAAACATAAGATTATTTATGATAAAATAAATAACATCTTTCTACTTCTTTTTTTTAGTTAATAATAATTGAGCTGTTTGTTTTATGAAATTCTATATGTTTAGGTCGAAGTTTATGTTCTGTTGATGCAAAAAGATTGAAAAGAATATTAAGAAAAAGCAGAAGTCATGTTACTAGTTGAATTTACAATGTTGTTCAATTATGGTTGATTTTGACGCAAGAAACAGAAAAAACTATCAACGGATCATATATTTGTAGACTATGTAATCTTATTTTACGACAACTAGTGCCAACAAAAAAATATACCTTTCGTCATTATAAAATTGAAACCGCAGTATATGTACGAAGGCGACAAAAAAATATCCATCCTTCCTTAAATTTGTTTTATAAAAAAATATGCTCGTGGATGTGGAAATTTTTTCTATTTGAAAATGATATCTGATTTTGCGGACACGCTTCACTAGCGCATGTTCGTAGTAGTCAACACAAGCATTGCTTTGAAAATAAACTGACGGCTAAGTAGCAATTTATTATTGACCGTGTAATTTCATAAGATGGTGAAATCTTGATTGGTAATTAGTGTGTTTGTCGTTCTCATGTGCACATTCACGGTCTAGCAATTTTCATGAATACAGTGTTTTTACAAAAAAAACTTTTTCTGTGCTAGTTGCATTTCGTTTTTTTCTTTCATCGGTGGTAGGTATGAAATACAAACATGGGAGTAAGGAAGTTGATGATGACTGTTAGTGCGATCTTACTGCTAGCGCAAAATAAAAGCTAAGTCATACTCAAATTCTATCGAAAGATTAATGTTTATTATATGTTGTTTATTGCTACATCACTGTAAAAGAATCGTAGAATACTAAACCCTATGAAAAGGGTTTAGTATTCTACGTTTTTTTTTACAATGATTCTTATGATACTATAACGTGTTACCCTGATACTGTATATTAGTATCTGGAATAGAAATTGTTTCTTCGACTCAATGTTATGAAACTACAGTGGAAATTTTTACTCGCAGAGAAAACTGATTTTAAGATTCAAAATCTACTGTAATGCATATAGTTCGTTACATCAACAGGTCGCAATTACCATTACCACATTAATAATCAAGAGTTAATAAGCATACCTTTTCAATAACAAAAATACTTTTTGGCTGACAGATATAAGCGCGTCAGATTGAAGGTATCTTTCCCATGACTGATGAAGCATAAAATTATCTTTCGAGCAATCTTTGTAGCTTTTTCTCAGATTTTCTTTGGCTTTTGTATGCTTGTTTCTGTTCGATTATTCAGACACTTCCCATTGCCGATAGTTCGAATAAGCCTGATTTTATTCTTCTTTTATTTCGCTTAACTGATTGTTTCTGCTTCTTTCATTGTTGCATCAAATTTCTCCCTTTTCTTTTATTATTCAGTTTTCTGGTTTAATATGGCTACTGCTATGTCATCAAATGATAATTTTTACACAGCAGATGACGATATGCGTCTTGAAATATTCTGTCTTGTATGGTTAGATGCTAATTCAAACGCTAAAGACACCAGAGATACAGAACAAAAGTTACGTTCAATTATTAATCATTTGAAGAAATTTCAAGATGTTAAACAATGTCAAAAATTTATTGAAGAAAGATCAAAAAATGATCGCATTTCGATCATTGTTAGTGGTCAATTTGGACGAGAAATAGTCCCTGCTATTCATAAACTTCGACAAATTATATCGATTTATGTGTATTGTTTCGATATAGTACTTAACAAACAATGGGCCGATAAATTTGCAAAAGTAAACTTCTTCTGAATGATTTCTATTTCATTTCATGAATTTCTGTTGATAGATAAAAGCTGTTGTCAATAAACTTGATGACCTGATCACTAGAATCAAAGCTGATCATAGAATTCAGAAAATCGTAGAAGAACCATTGTCTATTAATATTTTTACGACCGGTGGTAGTTCAACAGCAGGTGTAAATGGTCAGTTTGTTTTTTCACAGATTCTAATTGATTGTCTTCTGCGACTGAAACCTACTAAAGCAGATAAAAAAGAACTGATTGATCGTTGTAAACAACTGTATCAAGACAATCAATATGAATTGAGCAAAATCCATGATTTTCGACAAGAATACTCACCTGAAAAAGCCTTATGGTGGTATACTCGTCAGTCATTCTTTTACAAGACTCTTAATGCAGCTCTACGTAAACAAAATATCCATTTCATTTTTTTATTTCGTGAGTTTATTTCCGATATTCATCGTCAATTGAAAGCTAATCAAGCGGGTGATACTTTGCGAGTGTATCGAGGTCAGATGATATCCAGTGATGAATTGGAAACTTTCAAGAAAAACTGTGATCATTTCATTTCAATCAATTCATTTTTTTCCACAAGTCTCGATAAAACGCAAGCTCTGTTATTTCTAAATAGTTGTGATGTTGGAGACAACTTAGAACCAGTCTTGTTTGAAATTGATGCGAATCCTACGTTAGTTACTAGCAAACCATTTGCTGATGTCAGTTCATACAGTGAATTTACTGGTGAATCCGAGGTCCTCTTTATGCTTGGTTCGATTTTTCGTTTGAAAAATGTAAGGAGCAGTAGTAATGGTCAAGTATGGATCGTGCGAATGACTTTATGTAGTGATGATGAACATGATTTAAAACAAGTCATAATCGATATGAAAGATCATTTTTTGAGTCGCGAAATAAATCTTCGAACGTTAGCAAAACTATTATGGGAGATGGGTAAACCTGATTTGGCTGAAAAATATTTTATTCGCTTGTTAGAACAACTATCACTACAAGATCCTTTACTTGGCGATTTGTATCATGATCTTGGAAGACTTGCATCACATGTCGGTAACTTGGACAAGAGTATGGAATGGCATAAAAAAGCTAGTGCGTGGAAAAAACAAAACCAATCAAGTACCACTGTTGGTAAGTTTATTTGAATATAAACCTATTGTCTTGAAACGAATCATATACTTAACAAGAAATATGCTTTTTTCAAAACTGAAATTGTAATTTAATACTGCTCACTGGCAGTATTTGCTTCTAAGACTGAGTTATTTTAGAATACATATCATTTTGTGTGGTAGAGTAGAAATATTGTTTTGTGTTATTTATCATTATGTTTTCCTATAATTTACTGGAAACACGAAAAAAATCAATTTTGAGCTTCAGGGTGTTTCATTCATTTCTGCTTTTTTTTAGGCAAATCGTTATCTCTTCGTCTTCCACTTAAATTGTTCATAGAAAATTATGAAAGAAGGTATTTAATAAAAATTGAAGTATATCGACTCTTTTCGAATTCTGTTCGATCCCTATGAAACAATCTATGATTAGAAAGAATTGTCTTTTTCTATTAACAATCTCATTGATATTAATTATGAAATTAAGAAATATAAAAAGTAAATGGCAACCCATTCTATAGTTCTTCTCTGACGTCCTTATAATCGATCTGAGTTTGCATTTGATGTTGACTCTTACTTGTTAAATATTCCCATTGAATTTTAATGTTTTCATTACTATGTAGCAAATGACGTTCATAGATAAGATGGCAATTATAATGGCTTGCTTCGTTCTCTTATGTTTTAATTTTTCGCTCTTTGTATCAAGATCCAATAAGCACATACAACCATAGAGACTATAATATAGTAACTTGAAAAGCAATGTGAACTCTTATTATTTCGTATTCGTCAGTTTGATTATAAAATTTTCTAAATTAAACATATCGCTTTAAGTTATACAGAGTTTCTTTGTCACTAAATTGGCAATACGAAAAAAAAACAGAATACATAAATGAGACAAAATCGATTTTGTTTTGTTTGTTGGATATCAGATTAAATTATGTTTTCT
>CAJNYU010002429.1:0-35307 GCA_905331475.1 Rotaria socialis | reverse complement strand
GCCATAATGGTCAACGTGTTGTTTTTCAAAATAAACATATTGGTAAATCTTATGCATTTAAAAACAATTCTCGATGCTCATCGAGAAGTAATGTTTAGTCGGAAGAATAGTACAGCGATGTTCGCTTACGGCCATACCACGTTGAATACACCAGTTCTCGTCCGATCACTGAAGTTAAGCAACGTCGGGCTCGGTTAGTACTTGGATGGGTGACCGCCTGGGAATACCGAGTGTCGTAAGCTTTTTGTTTTTTATTAATTTTTTCGAGCATCTTTTGAGAAATGTATCTTGAGTTTTTTAATTTTGCTTTGCTAGAGATTCGCATAAAATTTTCCTATTGTAATTTTTTCTTTTTCAATTCTCGTTCTGCTCTTTTAACGATTCTGATATTTCTACTATGCAACCCGAACTCTTATACAAAAGAAGTAAACGAAAGAAATAAATTGGCAATTGATGTTGAAAAAACGTTGTCTTCATTCAATAAATGCACTCTATTTGAATCTACTCTATTTTACAAGAGTAAATCATGACCAGGGGTATTATCTGCTATTAATATTAATAGGATCATTTTTGTAGGGCAACGCTGTGCAAAAGAAAATGTTCATCTTAATCGCAACCACCAATCTTTTTTTGTCTCTTTGTTTTTAATCTCGTATGTTCTTTTTCTTTGTTACGTTTTTCTGCTATTGATCGACTGGCAAATATGTATTTGTGATTATTATGCTTCTTTTAATTTATTTTCTCATCAATTGTGTTTACACAAAGTAGTCAGTATTCTGTTTTCTTTTCTTTATATTTACGTTGTACTAGACAAGCCATTTGATGTTATTATTTGTATAGAATAATTTCTAATTTAATTGTGTGGAATGAAAGATTCGTATTTAAAACAAAACTAGAGAAGACTTGTTTGAGTTTTAGTAACTCGCCAACAATATTAGGCAATCATGGAGCATTTTCAGAAATAAAAAAGAAGAAGAATCATGTACATCTTTCAGTGTTATCATAATGAAAACGAAGTTATTGTAAAGCTCATTATTCAGACGAAACGTTGCTATAAGTTAGCGGAGTGCTATATAATTGTGCCACATAGAGTCATCATTGCTATGGAAATTGTTTTTGGAGGTTTTAAGAACAAATCGTGCATCTCAAAGTCACGTTGTCTTTTAAAATATAAGATACAAAGAATTGCAAACTTTTCCTCGTATAACTACTGAAAACTTTACATAGATAATTATTGTTGGTTCAAAGTTATTAAGATTATATATACATCTCTCTGCCACGCCAGTATAGATATTAGATGGGTGAACCAAGCTCTGTGAATTCTATGCATAAGTTGAAATGATTCAAAACTGATAATGCCTACACTTGATTTTCTAGGCCGAGTCTGTTACCAACCCTACTCTCATACTGTACGATTTGACTTATTATATGTCAGCTCGATACTAGCAATAACGCAGAACATTGAACAGACCACTAATTGATTGAACCAGTTGATATTTACAGTACAGAGCACAAGCATTATTCATCAGATGCTATTCATAGCTCAATTCCAATTGAAGACAAGAAATATTTTCTATTGTTAACTCCGAGGATAAAATCTATTTTGTCAGGATCCATCAGTATTTTCATGTGATATACATGTATGTTCCAGTTTTCAATCATGTTTGAAACACTTAATAAAAGCATTAAATATCATGCGTTCACATTTCATGTCAATATATGACATGTTGATAAACGAGAAATAAACATTGCTTGAATTAATTTTGCTCATCATGCATTGTTTCGTATGGGAAATTGTATTTCAATAGTGGCATGCAACATAAATATTGAATAAAGAACGAAGAACGCCAACGAAAAAACACAGCTCATTATTAATATAAAAGACACTTGTAAGTTCCATGATATCCATATGTGGGTAGAAACAAAATTAACAGAAGAAAAGAAGAAGAAAAACAAAAATGTAGTGATGCTTGTCTAGATAATATCATCTTTATCGAATAAAACAAAAATGCACTTATGAAGGAAGAGAATTGAACATTTATTCAGATAAAACGAACGATATTTGCATTGATATGGCTTGCAAAATCATATCGATTTATCTGATCGGCAATTACTATCCACAAAAGAGCAAAAGACTTGAGCGATTGAAATGAGTTAATACTTTTAAGTTTCAGTCAAAGGATTATAAAAATCCAGGCAAATAGAAAAATCTTCAATCTTATATTTTTTAAACCAAGTCGCTATTGATTGTTTTCGTGTTCGCGTGCCTGGAGTTCGTCTTTTTCGAACAAGTTTTATCTTCTTTTTTATGGGAGTCATTTGTTTCCGCGATGATAAAGATAAATTACTTGGTATTCGCTCATTTCGTTGCGAAAAGATTTTCTTTTTAATTGGCTGATCGTTTAATAGACGAATAGTATTCACAGTAGAACTCGTCATTGCGCGATTTTCAGGTTTGTTATCGTCGTCATTTTTGTCCTGTGCGGTTTGATCAATATGTTCAGTTGAATCCGTTAATAACAAATTTGATTGTTCATTACTATCATTCGGTGAAGTTTGTCCACGTTTATAGATTCGTTTGAAAAGATGTGTATCTTCTTCCGTAGCACTCTCCAATGGTCTTTTATCGTTTCGATTTACTTCAATCGAATTTTCTTGCTGAAAATTATTACTATTACTATTGTTTTCTATTGTATCTGCTGTACTTGCCTTTAAGTCTTTATCGGGTAATGGCGGAGTAATTTGTACAAATTCTACCTTGTCATTGTCTAGAAAAAAAATACGCTAATGTTTAGTTTTTTTTATTTTTGAAATATATTACTTACTATTTGATAATGAATGCATTCCTTTTTCAATATAATCCCAATGATTTTCAATATCTTGAATATTAACCAAACGTGTAAAACCTATTGATTGTTGATTTTGTGGTCGAAATCGATTGATTTTTTTCATTCGTAATAAACGAAGCATTTGTACTTCAAGTTTATCCAGCATTGATGAATTGGGATAAAGCATATTACACACTGCTTTCACTGAAATGCATTGGCGTTGAGTATTGGATTCAAGACCCGAACATATATATGCTGTCATTGAATGACCATGGAACATAATTTGTTTTTGATAACGATTAGTTGGATTGGATGACGTTGATGTTAAGGGTAATTGAGATGTTGAAGTTGTAGAAGTATTATTTGTTCCTAGTGATATTGGTGATGGCGGAGGTGTTGATTCCGCAAACTAAAAGAAATAGAATATTAAGAGAAATAAATTCATCTGTTAAACTTACTGTGTTTGTTGCTGCCAAAGAATCTGACTGAATAGATTGTCGTTGGGAAGTTGATGGTTCTTTAGCTAAATAGATAATAAATATATGTTTTGTTTTGTTTTGTTTTATGAAAAATATTTGTTTTCCTACTCTGATGTTGATAATTAAGAACATTTAATGGAAATTTATCATTGAATAAAAGTATTAAATCAACTGTGTATTCTTTTCGTACAGATTCAATATCAATTAATTTAGAATTTTGTAAATCTATTGACGTGTTACTGAAGAATAGAATTAATTGAAGAAATTCCATTTCAAATTTTGTCGGTATTGTTAACACTGCCGATGATAAACATTGAGATGAAATAATAAAATTCTTTAATAAACTATTTCCGATAAATGGTACAGTTTGTTCATGTAATGTTGTTATATTACGTAAACGACAAATACCACCATTAATTTGTGCAATCGATGCCCATTCTTTACAAATAGATGCTTTCGGTTCATTTAAAGGTAGTTCCTTAATGAAAAGTATATTAGTTGAACAATATTTATAGAACGTCAATAGATCCATGAGTTTTATATCAATAGAAAATGGTTTAATACTTTGTTTTAAACAAAGTTCATTGATAAGTTCAATTTCTTGAGGTGTAACAAGTGTTTGCTCGAACGTGGTTGACACATCTTTGGATTCATTTGCATTAGGTTCAGGCGTTTGAGTTTTAAGAAGATCATAAAATGTCAGTAGACTAATAGGAATTTTATATAAATGGTGATTTGATGTAGTTGATGATACATAAGGCGTATAAAGTTTATTGATTTGTAACCAACCAGAACTTAGATGAGTTGTTTTCAATGTTGACGAGGAAGATGATGATGATGAACTTCTAGATATTGGCGTGAACTGTTTTTCAGATGAGAGTGTTGATAGCTTTTGACCACTGGCTACTTTCGACGATGAACTAATAGGATCTGAAGTTGAAGTATTGATCACTTCCATTGGTACAGTGGACGTTGGCAATTGAGATGAAGACATTACAACAAGCGCAGTAGAAGATTTATTTAGAAGTACTACAAAATACGATACTCAAAATTAGAAGCAAAACAGAATAATTAATTTTTGATCTTTTAAGTCTTTGAATGTCATTAAATATTGAAATATTTGTTTGGCGTATATATTATTTACCTGTATTTGTTGAATTAATAATAGCTTTTGACGAGATTACTCTTTGCTGTTTGTTAGGTAGTGGAGTTAATTTGTTTTGTTGTGATTGCATAGAGGGATTCTGTGAAATCTGTCGTAGTAATGTCAAGGGTGGCTCATCATGTTTCGGTAGTTGCGAAGGATATGGTGCAGATGTTGTCGGCTCGATTCGTATCTCAGCTGATGAAGTCTTCTCATTGCGAGGTAATTCTGATGCACTAAATCGATTTATCGGAACTGATTTTGTGACAACTGGCGGATTTAGACGTTCATGAAGAGAATCAGACATACTAGAATGAAAAGCTGGTAACGGTTTTATTGCCTGTTGTATTTCTGATGTCGATTGTGAACCAGGTGTTGTTTTAGCAGACACATTAAGATATTCATAAAATGGAAGAAACTCAGCAACGCGTACAAGTTCATCAGTGAAATTAAATGGGCTGCTTGAAAATGCCCAATTACAATGTTGAGAATTTATCTTATTCAGTAGTACTATTTCGTCTGCAGTTGGTGCATATAAAACAATTGGCCTTTGATACTGATAATTTGATGCTCGACGAATGATATCTTTCGGATATTCAGCGAGTAAGTTATGAACCATTGCAACACAAAAAAATTTTGTAGTGCCACTAAAATAATGCATACAGTTAAACAGTCGAATAGTTTTACATTTTCTTGTTTTATTATTCATTATAAATTTAAAATTCTATGAAGACGATTAGTTCATTACTTTTCAAGATCTATCCTTTTTATGTGATAAAAATTCAATTCATCAGATATTTATTCATCATCTTTCAATAATACTTTTAGCCAAGGTACTTTATGTTCCATCATAAATGAATTCATTACTTTTCTGTTTGGGTATAGCAGAAGCGTATGTTTGTATAAATTTCTCTTATTTCTTAGTTATCAGATGTTATTAGGCTTGCTAATGGAGAATAACTGCTGTGTGATAGGAGACTCATTAAGCATGCGAACATATGTAAATGTGAAATAGTGAATGAACTACCCATGTCGCGAATACCGCTTCAATTTTTGCGGTAAACCGCGGTAATTTTAGAAAAGCGGTAAATTTGTATGAAAGGGTAGCCGGTAACCGGAGCGGTAATACCGCGGTTAACCGCTAGTTTTTCCGGTACCCTTTTTTTACCGTCATCATATAGGAAAAAAAGATGCCTAAAATAGCCCGATCAATGACTTTTAGCAACAATTTTTTATAAACGCGCAGCGAACCGGTTATTCGAAAAATACCGGCGGTAAGCTGCGGCGTTTCCTGAAACCCCCGGTTTACCGCGGTAAATTTGTGTTGATGGGAGCCGGTAACCGGAGCGGTAAAACCGCGGTAAACCGTCAATTTTACTCCGTTTTTTTCAACATGGGTATTTTCTTCTTCGCAGTATTATTAAAGAGAGCTCATTAACATATAGTTCAAGAACTGTTTGGTAATATTAATCTTAGCATTATCGAAAGAGAATACTTTAATTTCAAAACACATGATATCAATAGCCCATAAGATAAGATCAGTATTTTCAGGATAGACACATTTGTACTACATTTTAATTGAGCTTTCAAGAGTTCTTGATTAACTTGATTAGATGCGCTCCGAGAATATCACCGGAAACTCGATTAAGTGCTAGGGAACCAAACCCAGCAGATATAACAAATATAGAGATATACAGCAGATAGGGGGGTCTAGGAGGTCTAGGGAGTACAGGAGTTATAGGGATATAGGATATTGATAAACAACGAGCAAGGATCAAAAAATAAATATTGACATCAGTAATATCTGTGAAAGAAAATTATTTTAGTTGAATTATAATTAAATAAAATTAAGAGATGAAAGAGAAAAAAAAGATTTCCTATATCTCCAATAATTCCTGTACCCCCTATAACTCCTGTACCCCATATAACTCCTGTACTCCCTATAATTCCTGTACCCCATAGACCCCTCCCCCTATACGTTGTATATCTCTATCTGCTATATCTGCTAGGTTTGGTTTCCTAGCACTGTTAATCGAGTTTCCGGGGATATTCTCCGAACGCATCATATGATTAACTTTCATTTTGTTTTCAAGTAGGCATCATAATGATGGCAAATACTTTCATAAACCATTTGTGTTATACTGTATGAATATGTGCTCTATATAAAATAGTAAGCACAATGAAAACTTTTATCGAATCCATTAACAAAAACTGTCTTAAATTCTATTAGCATATTGACATGAAAACATTTTTTTTTACAAATTATGAATCATGCTATGTTGACACGTACAAATACAATGGTGAAATCATTTCCGCAATACCCCATGTACCATAAACCGCGGCTTTACCGGTCCGGTTACCGGTTTTCTTTACCGCAGGAAGCATAAATACCGCGGTTTACCGTAAAAAAATGATCCAGTATTCGCAACATAGGACCAATCGCAACTTATTCGATAATTTTGATTCTTTTTGTTACAACATAAGTATAGATCATTGATTAGTGATCAGGAATGTAATGGAAACTTGAGTACTTGGTATCCATCTGTTTCGTACTAGGTACGCATTTCCTTTTATCAAAGCAACATTTCAGCATGTGCAAAGTATTTGTTTTTATTTTTGAGAAGCCCATATGTAAGTCACATTACCAGCGAAAACTGCTTTGCATAGTACAATCCACGCTTTCTACTCTATTCTTTCACAACGGAACGCTTCCATGCAATGATATTACTCATTGACACATGAGGAAGTGACAACAAAAGAAACAAAAATTGCGCCATGAAATACTTCGACAGTCTCAAAACCAATGTCATACATGTTAGGTAGGCATGCTTAAAAATCTTATCCCAAGGGTAAGGCAGGAAAACCGTCTATTGAACATATTTTGTCGATTCCGCTTACAAAGAATGCAATAACATGCGGGTCTATCAAATTTTCACGCTTCTATGAATGCATGTCTAATATACGTTTTTTTCTCATTCTGCTTTATTTGTTTTGCATGTATGTGTGCGTGTGTGTCATGTATTCAATCGATAGTTACTTAAGCAATGCTACGATATGACGATGGAACTACTAACTAATTTCCCATTGCATGCAACCTATTGCTAGTCTCAAGGATTGAATGAAACACTTATATTGACTGTGTCCAATGGAAAAGCTGAGAATAGATTAAAATAATATTTACATACCGAAAAATAACGGGCATGTAGGTGTCGCCAATCGCTATTTTTTCCCATGCGAATCGGCCTTTTATCGAAGATATGTCGAGTGCATATATATCAATGGATCGTTGAGAAGTGACGCTTGATATTGTTTCAAATGCAGATTGGTATGATGCTAGAATTGGCTCCGGTCTGATTGGTGGGTCTCTTTTAAAATTATTGATATCTGTGATTTGTTCGCTTTTAGCCATCATGAAATGTGCTGACTAAAAAAAGAAAGAACCCGATTTTCATAGCTATGTTTTAGGGTTTTAATAGAAATACCTGACTTTAGCGAAAATAGCAGATATAAATAAACTCAGCACTAAATCATCTAGTATAGAAGAAATAATAGAATTAAAACAGAAGAGAAATAATAGTTTTTTCAAGTCTATTCTAATGAAACTAAACAGTTGAATATTATGATGTGAGACACTAGCGACATTGCTCAATGCAAATAACCCTGGTAAACAATATACGGGTTGCATGCATATGTCGAAATAAGTAGAAAAACAGGAGAATTCATGTTCTCCAGATTTATGAAGCAGTATGACGCATGCCATTATATCCTGTTCGATTAGAAAAGCAAAAGAATGAGAAGAAATGATGGTAAAACGAGACAAACAATGTGCCTAAGAAAGAAAACGAGAAAAAAATAGCGAAAGCCACCTCCTCATACAGAACTCGTATATTCTGTGAATAAGAAAAACAAAACGCACGGGCCGACGAATGAGAAAGAGACAGCGATAGATAAGCAAATAAAAACATGTAAAGCAAAACGGCATCGAATGCAAACAAGGTCAGCTCTTCAGTTCTTCATTCTCCAAAGGACCAACAAAGAGAAAAAATCACTTCAAATCGAATCAATCACTAAAAGTATTTTTTTCCAGTAAATTTGATGGATAGCAGAAATACGTAAAAAAAGAGAAGCCACTTTATGCTAATAGGATGAATATGAGAAAGACTTTCAAATGCTTTTTTTGGCCCTTTTGTCTAAATATAGTGGGGAAAATTTTTAGTTTTGGCTACCATAAAACACAATTATTCATACAGTTTTTGAAAGAAAATACTCCTTGATCTATCGAAAAACTGCTCTATGTCGATAAGAAAAAGTCGATTTTTAATGGTTTAACACTGGCAAGGATTTCGAGAGAACTGAAATATGCAGATCATGCCTGACTATTGTAGCTTCTCTGAGAAATACAATAGTAAATAGGATCTAAATGTTTTAGTGGTAGTGTTTGATTTATTCGTAATGTTCTTTTTCTCATGCTGCTCGCTCTGGGTTATGATAGATTGAAACATTCGATAGCATGTGGCAATAATGACAATAATGAGGAAAAGTTACAAGTATCTACCTAGACCATACTATATGTCACACAGAAATCTACAGACTTTGTTGCTTATCATTGGCCATATCCTGTATGTTTATAGAATATGTTTTACGCGCTCTCCAAACTAATCATATATTTTTTTATGAGAAAGTAAATTGTATCAACATACGACTCCAAAAACGCTATTGAAACCTTAGACATATCATTAAGAAAAGAGCTTTACGTTGGATATACAGAGAACATACGTCATGTTTATATAAATTATCCTCATAGATAAAA
Organism: Rotaria socialis; assembly: GCA_905331475.1. Classification (NCBI taxonomy): domain Eukaryota; kingdom Metazoa; phylum Rotifera; class Eurotatoria; order Philodinida; family Philodinidae; genus Rotaria; species Rotaria socialis. Next base: position 26,046 of record CAJNYU010002429.1, on the reverse strand, counting down.
GCTGTAGAAGACTGTAATGTCCTACGGAAGTCATCGTTGTTGATCAGAGATAATAAGACTTGTTCAGTAAATTCTGGTAGAAAACGAAATTCCCATACAAGTACAGTCAGAAACTATTAGTAAAACAATCAAAACAGAAGTGTCAGAGAACTATAAAATAATTATCTTATCGAAAAAATAAAAACATGCTAATAAAATCATAAATTATATGCTGAATAACTATATCCACAGCTTCTCAATCAAATATTGATTAAGAATTTTCATCTTGTCTTATCAATGCTTACACTTTAGTGAATGCCTATCTAAAAACTAGTAAGCTCACTTTGCTTATCAGCAGTATTGGTTTACTGAATTATTGCAATAGAATGAGGTTTACACGCACAGTCATTCGGGTAAATTTTACATGATTAATGTTAGAACCTCAGTAATACTCATGCTTCAATTAGATATTCTAATTATATCTAAGTCTGTGACGATGATTTGAAATACGCTCGGAAGGGTTATGAGTCACTCTTTTAAATTTAAAATTATTATTACAATAACTATGAAATACTAAATCTATTTTATTTATAGGCGTCTAAGAAAGTCGATTCACTCAGACAAGTAAATATTTGCATTTACAACTAATCTTTCATAGCATGCCTATGATTTTATAGTTGTTTTGAAAATGTCATCTGTTGAGTAGGAATAAAAACTTAGAAGTCTTTTTGTAGATAAAAAGAACGATGTATCTTAGTCATGATTGCAGACCGAAATTAAAATATCTTACACTACACTTGCAATATAGTCCAGCTATGACTATAACTAAGTAACAAATCACTTTACGCATATTAAATTAAATAATATTTCCTCAGCATACAAGACACCATCGGCTTTTTCAACGTCATGATTCATTCGTTGAGTTAGAAATTAAAAAATTTTTCTTTTATGGAAAACATTTAGCTGTCAGGAAGTCATTAATCTTCGTGTTTTCTAAGTTGAGATACTTATGAAATGAGAAAGATAAGGGGAAGACCATATATGAAAAAGAAAAGATTTTTATGCTATGTAGATTCGGAAACACTAGAAAAACTAATTTAGCCAAAGAGTGATGATTATAGAAATCAGCGTAGAAAGTTTGTCAACAGCTTCTTGCGCAGAAATGAACGAATAAGCAATGCCGGGGAGAAAAAATCTACAAATACAAAATTACAAGTAATGCAATCAGACGCTTTTTGCCATTTGTTTACTATTACAGCTTACTTCAATTCTTGACAACCCATTCTGCTGAAGTTACAGAAAATCGATGGTGAAATAAGCAGTATATTGGTGAAGTTGCAACAAGCGAAAAGCTGACGCCTCAATACAATCTATTTTCTTTGGTGCTTTTCAGATAACTCATGATCATAGAGAGCAAAAATTATTTTAAAATTATTATGAGAAACTTTGTTAAGGATTTTATAATTTGAAAAAAGAAGTTTTCTTATCAGTATTGTTTGGAATTTTAATGAATATGTTTCTTGAGTTGCTTATTCGTTGAAAGTTGAAATAGCTTTTGATGTTATACAAAGCATCAAAGTTACGTTTGCTAATACAACTGTTGCCTCACTTTAGAAAAAGTGACATGATGAAAAGATATTTTTTATAGGACCACTGATTTTCTTTGCTTTCAAACAAGATCTACAATCAGGCTCGAAAAATATTTCATATATCGGAAAATTGAAAAATTGAAAAACCAAGGACTTCTGGAAACTTCAATACCATAAAAGTCCTCTACACGTATTGGGGATTCCACGAGACTTTTTCCAAGTTGAAAATAAGCATTTGGGGTTTCTTTAGATTGCAGGAGTTTCTAACTTTTAAACTTTTAAACTTTAAACTTCTAAACATAGATCATTCTCTTGGAAAACTCTCCAAGAATTCCAAATATTGACGCTATGCTATTACACTATATGCTATATTGCTTGGCATATCATAGGATTATATTGCTCATATCAAAAGGACACGGCTGTATACGCGACCAGGAGTGCTAAGAAGAGTACAATAGAAGACAGAAAGAGGAAATAATCTAGAGGAGTAAGCTAGTTCATGATATACAGTTAAAAAAAGAAAGAACAATGAAAAATGATGCAGAGGTAATGAAACGTGAAAGTTTCAAAATTATACATGAACAGTTAATGCAAGCAAGCAAGCAATGAGACTATATAATGGCACATTGTTCCATCAGTATCATATTCGCTTTCTAGATTTCATATGATGAAATTCATAACAATTTCGGAATTGTTAGGAGTAATTTCCAGTGAATAGACTATTAAAAACTTGGGAAAATAAGAAAAGGGTATTCAAAACTATTTTTTCGAGAAAAAAATGACATATTATGACACAGAAAAGATAGAATAATATTTTCGAATACTCACCAACTAAAATGGAAGAATATATCGCCGATTAGTTGAATTAGTATCACAAGTCTTGTTTCTTGTTGTCTTTGTGTCTTTGGGAACTCTATTGTGCACGAAAGATTGAAATTAATTGAAGTTGTTTAGAAAGCGCGAAGTTCAATAAAATAATTATTGCAGAATTTAGAGCCGTAATGAAATTCGTAGCTAAAGACTAATGCAATTCTATTAGAATGATAAAAGTTTTCAAATCAACCACTTTATTTACAGTATAGTAAGTGATTTAATCGATTTCATCATCAGCATCAGATATGAACCTAATTTTTAAAACTGTATAAAACCCATAGGAACGAGCTGCAGTAGTCGCCGGTAAAAAGAAAATAATGAGTCATACAAAATTTTACAATTTTACATTTTCTTTTCAATTCACTCATATGTGTGTGCGAGCGCCGCCGTCTGCCTAACATTTCTTTTTTTCTATGAATAGCCAGAGCAAAAATATCTGCTCTGCTTTAGTTAAAAATGTAGATATTGAAAGATTGGAAAATGAGAAAAGATTACCTCAGCATATTTGTTTTTGCATTTAATCGCCAATAAGAGAGATGGATACTGAGTAAATCGTGCTTGATTCATTTATTCATCGTGTCGAAGATTTCGTGATATCTCAGTTCTAACACCAAGAACCTTATACTTCTCAAACATTCGTACCATCCCCTATAATTTGACGTATCTTTGTAAAAAAAAAGACTTGCGGCAGTATTTTTAGTACTAATCCTTGGAATAAAATTGATTATAAAAGCCAACGCTTTGTTTAGGTATTCAAATGTTAAACTAAAAATAACACGAGATTCTTGTTCAGTCTACTATCCATCAGCAATATTTGCGTAATAATTAATTAGAAATAATCTTTACAACGTATTGGTGCCACACGGAATAATGTATACATGTTTCTAACTGGGGTAGAAAAATGAAGATATTATTTATGAACGGACTTATTTCTCGTTACTTCCGATCTTTTTTCTATTCTTCTGTGCACTCACTTGTATTTGCTGTGTTGATGTAATGAAAATGTACATCGTAGGCGTCCGTTGATGCTTCGGTTTCTTTTACTTTATTTTTCGTGCATTCAATTTACATTAAACAAGCAACATTATGCAGTCAGGCACGATAACGTTGAGACGAGCTGAAAAACATGCCGAAACAATGTCACGCTGCTACGTTACATATCAGTTTGTTAAAAATGAGCAATCAATCATAAAAGGATAGTCACAATTCCACTATTTAAAAAATTTGAAGCCCCTATTTTCATTCATAATATAGTACATATTTTACTCCATCAGTCCTGCACGGAAGCATGTAGTGTCTACCAAGCGATATTAGTTTTTTCTATTAAGTGGGAGAAGTTTGTAGAAGATTTTCTTTTTAAGGTTAAGGGGAACTTTTAGCATTTTTTCCTTTTCTTTTATAGTTCTTTTCACATTTCTATTATTTTTGACTCACCAAGAATAATATTTACTCAAAGAATATTTCAAGTACCTATCATTAAAATGCTGTTGAACAACTGTCCGCGGTATACTGTGTTTGCATTCAATTAGATATAGTTTTAATTTTCTAATATCGAGATCAACATCGGGATTCATTTTTATTCGGAATCCATAAAGCACTTTGGGACAAAAATTTAGAATGTTCGTGTTTTTTGCAACGATATAAAGTGAATGTGTATTGTTATCGCGTATCTTAAGTCGATTCATTATTTATTTCTCATTTGTGTTTGTGTTTACATATGTTGTAATGTTCTCAATAGAGATTTTTATTTAGTTGTTTCTTGTATTCTGTTGATAAATGTTTTATCTCTATGTCCTAATTAAAAAGCATTGTAAGATTATAAAAAAATTTATTTCTGAAATCCTTACCATGTACGTCATTGTTCTATCATCAGCTTTTAAATAAAATAAATTGAATGCAGTAGAAAGATGCTGAACGAAATATAGATGTCTGAGTATTTTACAAAAATCCACCAGAGTACTCAAACCCACGAGTACTTTTTGAGTACTCGCTGGGTGAGTACATTCACTAGAGAACTAATCTAAAGACTTGAATAAGCAGAATATCTATTTTACACACTTGCGTGCATAAAAATCCTTCTGCACTCTATACTCTGATGTTAATAGTGACTTCAGCTCCTGATAAACATTCAATAAATACATTGTACAAAATGGTTAGGCTGTGACATTTACATAGTAAGATTTCAACTCTCTCTCAAGTAGTAATGAGATTTACTTTAATGTATCTTTTCGTTATTTTAACTATTTACCTCATTCCGTAAGATCGTTAAAGGTGCATATAAACGTCGTAAAACAGGTAATCAAAGAAGATTCTATATTGACTACAAGTTGTTTAGCGGACGGACTAGAGTGGTCTCATACTGCAGTGAAAAAAACCACCCGAGTGAATGAGAGCTAGGCAAGTAGGTGAGGTAACAGCCAAATATGAACTTCATCCAAAGAAGATTATGGTGAACATTTAGTGGGAAGTAAGAGAGATTATTCATTGACGACTTCTTCCAATTAACTGCGTCATCGGTACTGATCTCTATTGTCAGCAATTGGACTAAGCTGCAGCATAACTGCAGAGAAAGCAAGATATAATTTACTTTATGCATCACAACGTCAAATTTTACATTATAAAGTCGATGCGTGAAAAATTATTGAAGCTCGTATAGGTTACGGCTCCACATTCACATTATTCCCCAGACTTGGCTTCCATGCACCAACAGTTGTTCTCGTTCTCTTTCTAATTATTTGCATGAGGAAAAATTCAACGACGAGAACAACGTCAAAATGGACCTGGTGAACTTCTTCGACCAAAAAATCCCAGGACTTCTACTTAGTAGTGGGGCATATATTTTTGAAGCTAGTTGTATCATTGAAGCTGAAAAATAAAATGAAAATCTCTGAAAAAAGCGCGAATACTTTCTTCCAAACGTAATGTATTGATGTAGCCGTGTCGGTTCATAACTGTCTGTGATGCTTCTCTAGTAGTTTCTAAGATGCTGAAAAATCTGCAAAGGTTCCAAAAATAAAGTTTTCCTCATGAAATATCTTGAACAACCCATAGCGCTTAAAATGCTTTCTTCTTTTTTTCCATTTTTTCAAATTAATTTTTTATTTCTAAATTTTCATTGTCGCCAACAGACTATTTTACATATTTCTCTACATGTTTTGTTTTCTTCTCTATGAGAAAACTGACTGTGACGCTTAACAATACAGTTATATCATTTATGAGGAACTATTCTGTGACTATTGTTAAGCATACAGAAATAATCCATTTTTTGGATGAAACTTTTGCATCGTTCGTCTTTAACTAGCTAGTACTATGTATTTTAATTGTATCTAAAATGAAACTATTTTGTGTTGTGCGCACTTTCTAAACTTTCATGTTCTTCATACTTTGGTCACTCCTAGCTAAGCGATTAGAAGCTTATAGTATTTGTCACATGTGCGATCCCATAAAAAAGAACTATAATATTTTTTATTTCAAAGCTAATGTCAAGTAAGTGGGGTTAGGTGCCACGGATAACTGAAATGTTCGAAAGCACCTTTGTCGTAGCAAAGCTTGTAAAAGATACACGAAATCATTTTTGGTAAATAATGGCATAATTGTGCTATATATATATAGGTAGGTTAGCTATTAGCATACCGAAATAGCTTATGAGCCATGATAAAAATTGACTACGGTACTTTCTACGATTCAAAAAATGATCAATAGATAGTCTTTAAAGACAATGAGAAGAAGATTTCTAGATATATTAAAATGTGTTTCTCTGTAGTGCTTCGGACACGTTTTCATTCTACAAAGATACTAACTGAAATTGGAGATATCAGAGATTTTTTCTAGAAATCCCTTTCAATTTGATTCTACCGGATTTTTTTCTTTCAGGGTATGTTTATAAATGTGTGGCTATCTCTGTTTAATTTTTTTTAGTTGTCATTGTATACATTTCGAAGGCCAATTGTGGCGATTCGAACCAAACTGAAAATAGTTTTTATTCCCTTTTCTGAAAGAAAGGGTTATACGCAGCTTAAATATCTTTAAAGTTTGTTTGTATGTTTGTTTGTCAAAACCAATCAGATTTCAGTATGCACTAAATCAATAAAAGTTTCAGCACCGGCTCTTCGAAAAAGATCTACCAATGGTAATTGGGGTTCGAGAATCCGAATCTGAAATTAGTTTTTTAGAATTGTCTAGTTGATTTTTCGATAAGCAAAGATCAGTGCTCTGAGATCTATAGCAAGGTTTGACAATAGAGCTCCTTATTAAAATGACGGAAATTGATGAGTAAGTAAAAATTCGATTGAAAGTACTTTTCTTTTGCAGATGGATATTTGAATGTAGTATCCTTAACTAATCAACTTCTTGATTCCAGGAAAAATAACTGATTTAAATGAGGTTTGCAATTAATGCTTTGTGATTTTTCCAGTTCGATCTAGTATATAATGAATTGAGGGAGTTTAGTACGTCGAAGTTTCCGTTAGTGATTTTTGCATAATGCACTGTTTCGAAAATGTACGACTCACCGATGCTGAAAATGAGAGATATATTGTGTCTATATTTACAATTTTTCAGGAGTAGCTGTTAACGGTCTCTTTTACGCATTTCGGATTTTGTGGAAATGACTAGCCGTGAGTGGCGTCCGATAGGGGCGCCAATGAACCCACTAGTCGCTCACATGCCTGTATTAATGTTTCATTGGTTAAGAAATACTTAGCGTAAAACCAGTTACTTTTGTTGAAATATTGCACTACAAGGCATTTCGTGAAGTAATTATTTCTGTATACTCCATACCGTAGATGGGCTTCAACTCCAGGATATTGGATGTTTCACGGAAATCTCTGGTTTACACGAAGTGTGTCAGTAATTTCTTGGAAGTAGCAAGATTTTATTCAGGCTTATCAGCTAAAACTCTATTTATTCAAATATTTACTTGCTAATAAATCGTATAAGTATTTGAGAACCATGACGTATTCAGCTCAAAATTGTAAGGAGTTCAGTAAAGGTCCCAATAAATCCAAAATCAATGGATCCTATAACTGTTGACGTCCGTGGGTTTGAAAATTCTTCTTGTTTTAATCCTACAGTTTTTTTTTAATAAAGTGAAGATTGAAACATGCAACATTTGAATGAAACACCACAATCACAAGAACGAAAGACATTAATTATTGAGGCTGCTGATCGTGAGTGGCACCCCTTCGGGATGCCGACGAACGATTAGCCGTCACTCTCAATAGCTACTCGAATTAACACTACAGTATTTGACAACTTTCAGAATATTTACGCATTGTCTATATTAGAAAAGTGGCAACGATTATCGAAAATGCCGCTAATCTACTTGCTTTTTGTAGCAACATCATGAAACAGTTTCCTAACTCGCTTAAAATATCTGAAATTTATATTCATCGAAAAACTATTAATAAGTTTTGTTGTTTTTTTTAATTAAGAGTTTGATTTGAATTAAATCAAGGAAGTGTTAGACCATTTTATCTTTGAACATACACACTGGGATACACATGTTTGCATCACGGAGCGAGAATAAACCGAACCGAAATGAGTTCAAACGAATTTGAGAAAAAATGTAGATAAACCGAACGGCACTCGAAATAAAATAGAAAAAAGGGTTCGATTTGGTCCGTAATCTATGAGTGTGGATTTCTGTTAAGTTTCTATAGTGTGCAGACTAGTTTGAGTTACAGGTTCACTAAAACGAAATATTTCGATGATAGCTTTCCTGCATGGTTGTTTTTCTTCATTTTATATCGAGCTTATTGAAATTTTTCTCAACGTTGTTCTAGCTGTATTAGTTTCGAGGCACCTGATTTCACTCTAGTTATTTTGTATCGATAAATAGCACTTAAACAAAGATTGCTTGATGATACTTGCAAGTAGGCTTTCTATCTAAGCTTTGCTATATCAGTCATTTTTTCTGTTACAATTATTACCAAGCTACAACCCGGATGATTGAATACGGCCATCAGATAAAGGTCGTATTTAACGTTTCACGGCCGTATACAAACCGTCTTGTTCGACCAGGGAAGTATCTGAAGTGTCTCACGTAAGCGTTTTTGCTTTTTAAATGCTCATATCCTTTTAGTAGATGGTTAGTGACACTAAGGCCGCATTCCTTGTTGAATAAGGCAACAAATTACGACTGAATTAGTTACTCTGTTGCATAACTATCTTTCGAAACAAACTTCCTACAAGTTCATCATGGACTGCTTTTGTAATTCACAATGACGTACCATTATTATTCTTTCAGAAAAGGGTCAGCGAATCCGTAGGATGAGCGCTACTCGCAATAAAATGCTCGTATTATATCTGTTATGGGCATACATCGCAGTGCTTGCCACAATTCCAGCGAAAAAATGATTTGCAAAGGACGCCCCCCTCGGGATTTATCAGTGCGAGGTTCTATGATGAGAGTGTTTATACACCACTCTTTATTTTCTGACTTTTCTCTTCAACATATATCCTGTCGTTCATGCGTTTATAACTAAGATTAGCTTGTTGCTTATTCTGTTGACCGGAAGACATATATCATCCTCCACGATTATCTTTTCTGTTATTCTAATCTTTCTTTTGTTATGTCCATATTTTCTCTTGTTGTATCTTTTCCTTCTCTCTCTCTTGGCTACGTATATAAACGCGTGTCGTGGATGCAAACGAGGCGATTTGTGATATGAAGAAGCTAAATAAATGATAGTTCCGTCAGCGCAAGCATCTCTTGTATCTAAAATCGTCACGATCAGGACACTGCGATGTATGGTTATGGGCCTAAGACGATGATTTACATACTTATTTCTAATGCTACTACAGAGGTGGGCAAAATACTCGAAGTACTCGTAACTCCCGTACGATTTTGCTACTACTCCTACTCGAGGGGTCTGGTACTCGTGCTTGGAAATTTTATTTTTCGAATTTGAGGTAACGTATCTTTTATGACACGAATATCTCTTTGTATTTTCAACAAAGTTGGNAGCATTTGCCTGCAGTCTGTTTTTATTCATCGACTGATTGCAACTATGATTACTATTGTTACTCGTACTCGAAAAAGTCCGTACTTACCCAGCTCTGTGCTAGTATTATCTGCAAAATTTTCATCGACATGCAATGTTAATCGCATAGTAAATGGGCGCGTTAGATTGTGAATTGAAAGCATCGAATGAAAAGCTAGTATATCTGAAGTATCATCGAAACCCAATAATACACTGCTGTGATATCAAGGGGGAAACGGCAGACTTTTGTACTTCAAGTACTTTGCGCGACTTTGTGCTACTTTGTGCNTACTTCAAGTAGAGTACTTTGAAGTACTTTTCAACTTCAAATTCACTTGAAGTTACTTGCAATTACTTCAAGCTACTTTGGACTACTTTGGACTACTTTGAGCTACTTTGAGTTACTTTAAGGTACTTTAAGCTTACTTCAAGTAAAGTACTTTGATGTACTTTTCTACTTCAAGTCTGCCGTTCCCCCCTTGTGTGATATCCTAATAACCGTCTATAATAAAATGCAACCATTATCATGGTTGAGGTTCACAATCTTATAATTCATGATACAGGCAACTGTTTATGAATCTATACTGATCTCATATTTTTAATGGTCAGATTAAAAAACTCTATAGATGAATATAAATGTTTTTCATACATTACCGTATCTTATTTATCGTCAATGTAATGGCTAATGGGCAATATTATTTACTTTCCTTGATAATGATTAATTATCTTTACACGCCAAACGCGTCTTCGTCCGATTGGTGTAAGCATCTGTCTTCATGCGAAGTTACACTTGACTGCATTATATATATGTATAATGAAAGAAGCTCGAAATTTCAGGATGAAAAAAACGATATTTAGGAAGAAAAAATATGCACACTCTACATTAATTTGATGGTTGAGTGCGTACAGCAAATAAAATGTGCGTCCTTGCATTATATGATTGTTCGTTATATATTTCACACTCAAATATTAGTAAGATACCACAAATAGGTTTGAAGTGAATAGAAGAATAATAAATGCGGAAACATCAGATGCGCATCCGATTGTTATGTGTACTGCAAAAACTGAGTCGATTTAGATATGTTGTGAATAATTCTGAGAAAAATGCTTTTTTTGAAAAAATCTCTGTACCCTCCCCCCATCAGGGATGGTTTGGTCAGTAATGACAATTTTTTCGATAACTCAGCCATTTCTTGACGGATCCTTTCCATCTTCGAACTCGACTGAGATATTGATGAGATCATTTTGTGTACAAAAATTCAAGACAATTGGATGAGGCTTTCAAGAGTTATCGTGTTAACGGCCGGACACACTGACCGAATCTAGAGTGTACTCACTTTGTGAAAACACAAAAGGAATCATACTAATACGTGGATATTGTGGTATAAATATTACCCTAGTGAAAGTACTCGTCCAACGAGTACGACTTTGCAGTATGAGTACTCAGATAAGTTTCACTGATTCGATAAATTTTCTCCCATAAGGATTTTTTGGTACAGAATGGCATTCATAAAGAAATCAATCAAATAATATCGCAATAAACTAGTATGTGTCACATAGCTGACATATAAATAGCATCTGAAGCAAATAACAAGATGCTTTTCATGATCTCTTGATTGAATCTATATCACGAAGAAGTAATTCAATCAGCTCTTACATAAAGTTAATTTTAGCTCCATTGCAACGAAGAGAAGTAAAAAGTAATGAATAAACTTCGATATTCGAAATAATAGTAATCATAGTTGCAATCAGTCGATGAATAAAAACAGACTGCAGGCAAATGCTACGAACCGTAAACGAAGAATAATAATAAAAAGTAGCTTCGAATGTGTTTCAAATTACTTCTACCATTTGAAATGATAAATGCGATGTCTTATCACCGTATATATGTCAAACTTGAACGTTTAAATTCAATAAATGAATAGTTGAATGCTTCAAGCTGAGATATTGAATTATAGAATTTTCTTTAAGTCTTCAAAATAATTGATTTCAACTTGAGAATTTGACAAAACTGAATCCATTCAGCGGGTTTTTAATGAATATAATAAGCAAAAATAGTATTTGTCTTTCCTGTATATTCCTTCAACAATGGCTAAGGTCAAGTTGACTTTATAAAACGAAATTTTACAATAACAAATGATTAGATAGCAGTTTAACTAGACATCCGAATTTTCATGAAAGGTTTGAGAATTCATGATTCAGCAATATTATGGAGGACGCATATTATTGAAAGTTTTTAGTACAAGGCAACATCATGCGTCTGTGTTCTAAATATCCTGAATGTGGATATCATCTGTATCACTAAAAGCAATGCAGACAATACGCATTCATTGTAGTAATACAATTGGTAATACTTTCATTAGAATTCACGAAGGAAAATGATCTTGTGTTCAAAGACTAGATTATTAGAAATCTTCAACAAGATTGTTTATTGATTTGCTCATAATCCAGGGCAATAAGTATGGTCAGGTTCCGACCGAACACTAAAGAAAAAAAGTCGGAAGGTGAAAGCAGTATTCTGACTAGAATATGTTTGAATTTATTCTAGTGATTGTTGACTAATTTCTTACTAAAAACCGCCGAAAATCACCTTAATACTGATTTCAAATTCCATAGTTTTCCAGTACCTTCCACCCGGGCTCAGTGATTTTTCCTATGGGTTCCAGTGAACCTCCCCCTTATTGGGTGTGTGGGTGTGGGTGTTACTGTGAGAGAAATCAGCTTAAATTCACAACCACACGCGGAATTCACTGAAAAAAATCTGGAATATTTCCAGTCGGGTTACTACGTGTGACTTTTGTCTTCGTCCGCGAATTTCCATTCGGAACCTGACAATACTTATTCACCTGGGACAAATAATTATCGAATTTTTTTTGATTATAGCTGACTGAAAATTGTACAAAAGAAGAAATAATATTGATACTTTATCCTGGTAGCTAAATGAAAAAATACTTAAACTATTTTTTTCGCTCCATGTCATAGTTACTCGATTTTTTCTTAAATTTTAATCGATTATAAATGAAATTCATAGATGTAAGAAATAACGTATTTGCTTTTTTGGAATTTCCACATAAATTCGAACACATACTCAACTTATTTTACGATAAATTTATTTGGATAATCCTTTCCAGCCGTTATAAACCGTAGCATCTGTGGGCAGCAATCAACAAGCTCAGTTTCTGAGTTCCATAGTTTGAGTGCTCAAGAATATTTTAATGTCGTGCTCAAAATTAGAGTACAGAAAATTATAGAATAGAATACATAACTTTAGTAGAAAACTAGAGTTCAGATCGCAACGCTGAAGTAACTCAGTCAGGTTTTATCGTTTTTAACGGTCATTTTATAAAAAGAAACTATAATACATGAGAATTCTTTCACCTAATCTATTGTATAAGAGAATAATCGGGTAAAGAGACATATGTGAATTCTAGATTACTGTGCCAAGGAGCTTCACCAATTGATTATTCTTTTTGTCAAATCTTCAGGTCAAAAATATTATTCTAAGAGCAAATCAATCTGTAAAATAAGTTGTTTCGATTAGGCTTATTCTTCAACAATATCTGCGCATTGTACTTTTTAATGAGTCAACAAAGATCTAAAGTGATAGTAGAATTCTTTCATAATATGATTTCTTTCCTTTAAAAACTGTAAATCAGTAAGATCGACTATATTAGATGCACGTTTTTATATTTTCTCTAATGCGCTCCCTCCATATTCGAGACTGTCAAAGTCGTATTTAGCGACGTTAGAGTGAGAATACGAATAGTCGGATCCGTTGACATCGACCTGTTCACTCATCTCATTGTAGATTACCAGTTCACAATGAATTCAACATACATTATGCTAACAGAAAGGCTCATGAATCAGAATAAAATCGACGACTAATTGTTCACATCAACTTTTAGAAAAAATCTTAAATATGAGCTCTTATAAATTGGAAAATACAGAAAGCGAGTTCTGCAATTCCCCAAGTCACTCCATCCTGCCTCCGGATTCAGTCGACCCGTCGGAACCGGCACCGGATAGCACCAGAAGGCGGCATGATTCCCACTCAAATCTGCCAGGATCCGACAGGGATTTCGCCGGAATCTTTGCTCCCGGAAACCCCGACGGAATTCAAAGGAAAATGGTCCGGTCGTTTCCTGCCGGATAATACAACCGAACATTATCGCAACCGATCCACTCGGACTACAGGATGATACCGGTTTCACAACGGCTTCACCACATATTTGACCGGATTCCATCCAATTCCGATGACAAGGACCTCATAAAAAATCTCTCATACAAACGTTCTTTAATCAAAACATGAATCAACTGTAGTCTTCAAAAACACGCACACCATCCGAAACAACTACGCCTGATCAACAATCACAACATAATCGAAACCTCACCGCTCAAACGGGTGCACAACAAACATTTCTCCCAACAGCAATCACCCTAAAAAAATTGTAACCCGAAAGCAACAACATCTGACTCACTAATGCCCACACTTAGAATAATCCGAAACCAACCTACTACACATTGTATTCATTAAACACAATGCCACGCAGTTTACTGCGCCATCTTATTGCATTTCACTTCTTGAAAACATCGCCCTGACATCGTTTTACACCCATCGAAATCATTGATAATTAATAGAAAATGCATCTCAATGTCATTCTGGATCATGACCACTAACGTTTTAATCCATTAATTACATTCAAAGCTTATTCAATGCGTCACTCTGTTCACCAAAATTCATAGAAAATCGCTCCATGCATCATTTTGCACCAATCAAAAGATTGTAACAGTCGTACAGAATGGTTCAGATAAACTTTCTCGATAGTTCCAAAAGTATCTTTTTCTCGTCAATCAAGATTCTAAGGGTCTTTCATTACGGACCCACCCACCCTTCTCTTTCAGGAAAATCGGTCCGCTGCCAACCTTTGACCAATCGAAAAATTCACTAAGACATGCAAAATGTTTCAGATAATCATTCTCGCTGGTTCCAACTTACCATGTCGTCATGGAACAGGATTCTAAGCATCTTTCATTACGGATCCAACCACACTTACCTTTGAGGAAAGCCAGTCCGCTGCCCACCTTTTACCAATCGAGAAATTCACTAAGTATTGCAGAATCGTTCTGATTATCATTTTGGACTGTTGCTAGAGACGTGTTCCCTGGTTAATCTGATTCTGAGTGACATTCGATGCCGAAATAGTGTTATAGGATTCAATTTTTATTTTGCGTAATCTATATCCTAGTATCCCCAAGTGGGTTTGTTGGTAACTCGAAAGGATGCTTGCGATGGTACCAGACGGAGCAAACAAGTTTGCTCGGCGTTTTAAATGATGTCGAATCGTATCGACGGGCAACATAGTATGGATATGTAACAAGTTTATCGCGCCCTGGGTAATCATAAATGGCTCTGGATTTCGCGTTAGACCAGGAGATGGTCGTCGAATCAAGTTATATCGGTAGGAGTTATGATTAGCGACTTGAGCGAACATCATTCGAGACGATAACTTCGGTCAGGATAAATAAATACGTGATCATTTTGCTAATTTTTATTGCTTTTTCATAAAAATTGTATTGGATCGACTATAATTTTCAATTCATGGGTATCACCGTTTGTGTGAGTTGTTAAGTATCAGTTTGAATGAATCACAAGGTGTTCCTTTAGTATTCGTTAATTACATACTGACGGTTTCGGTCGAATCTGTGTTGTAGTGAGTGGCTTAACCCGGTTAGTAGGACGGTTCCGTTCTGATGTGATCCGATTGGTTCCGGTGATACTGATTAAGCCGGATCTACCATGAAATCGAGCGTCATGCGGCACGGCGGATTCCGGTAAAGTTTCGCTACCGGATATTGTCGGATCACGTCGTATACGGCCCAATCGCATCATCTGACCTGATATTTTCCGGCAATATAAATCTGACCGGTTCCCGGAGAATCCGGCAACCAGATTTCATAAGAAAACAAGGAAAATCATCGGAATTCACCAGAAATTAACCGACCGAATCCGGTCACCATGTTACATCGGAATTATAACCCGCCCGACAAAAACCGACTGATCGATAATGACCTGGGTCGAGATGCCAAATAATAGTATGCTACAATATCATGGCTAGTGTTGCAAGCTTACTTTATTTACAGAGTGACTGATTATAATTCATTTTTAGTTTAATAAGACTTTGTAATTCCTAAAGATGCTTATACGCACGATATAAGTATGTATGTCGAATGATAAAAACTGTGATGCTATTAGCGTATTGCTGTCAGTTCAAATACATGTTTACTTTAGACTGTTTACGATCGTCGTATATGGTCATTTTTAGCCGTATGCAAAGTTCTTAATGGTCAACATAGAAACACTAAACTTCGACAAAGCATCCAAATTACGAAATATGGTACTAGTTTGAAAGAATTTGACCAGAATACTAATTACCGTTCATGTAAAAACCACAATTCTCTATGAAGAAAAATTCAATGTGAACAATTCTATAGTCGCAATATCTATACTACATATAACTTACAGTTTGAATATCTCAATTGACACACAGCAAGATAAGTACAATTTTTATAAAATATATCAGTTTGCGATTGAGAGCATTGCTCTAATCAGAGTCTGATTCTGAATCAAACTTATTGGAAAAAATGATTATAATCTTCAATTTAATTCACAGACATGACATAGTTTTGAATTTTATGACTTTGGCTAGTTAACCTCTCAAACCGATTAGAATATAGGATCAATTGATTCTTCTATATACTTTTTATAAAACGAAGTCAAATCTTTCTTGATGAAACAAACACGTGCGCCAACCAACGTGTAAAGAGAAAAAAAGGAGGTCGTGCATAATGCTCATTACGCAATGATACAATATTTCTGAATATGGTAGTGGTAAAAAAATAAAAAGTTTGTAAAAACGATTATTCGATCTTTCGCGTGTACGGAATTAAATATCTATCATTTATGACCGTAGTAGATAAAACAAATATCAGGTTCTAATTTTACTGTACTCTGTAACTCAGCTATGATTTTCTGATAAAACTTCAACACCTTTATTTGCAAAATGATATTTTAACTTGAAAGCAAACACTGATAAAGAAAATCAAGATCTATAAACGATGAGCCATCCTAGAAAATAGCTGCTTAAACAAGCGGCATGGGTGGTAAAAATTTTACAATACCTGTTCACTTACATTCTTCGTCGATACTATTAGATAAGGAGTACACGAACAAGAAAGAGGAGCGGAATGAAAGAGTAAGAGCAAGGAAAGAAAAAGAGAAAAATTTTTAAAAATCTACAAATATTTGCTGTAATATCTTGAGTTGTTTCATTTGAAATTACGAAAATGAATATATATTCTATTCTAGGCGAACTACACCTATGATTTTTTTTAAAGTTTGACACACTTTTATGAAGACAATGATCGGAAAAATATCGGTTTCGTGAAATCGTTCTATAATTCAAGCAAGATGAATTATTTTGCTGTTTCTTTTTTTTCTTCCCACTCAATGTGCATTCGTATCATGGGATAATATTTTCTGTTTGCTTTTTAATTCTCTACTTATCGTTTAGCTCAACTGTAAAAACTGTTCGGCGTTTCAAGCGAGTAGTGAAATATTTTGATGAAACACTTTTATTGGAAAATTCTGGTATTTTTACACCGTTTATCTCGAATAAACAATCAATTATAATAGAATGGTTGGTCATACACAATTAAGGCTACTTTCATTTGGATAAAGAGTTAGAAACTTTTGTATATCTCATATCAATCGAACCAGGCAAAGCCCAGTGGATCATTTTTCGGTACTATGTGCACTATACAAGTGGTATACTGGCGATAAGCCGGTGGTACTCTTGTATTTTACTGGTAGATTCAAGGCTCGAATCTACTGATTCGTGTTCTCATGATTCTAAGAATCGATCTATTGTGATATTAACATCCTCAAATCCTAAATAAAAATACTTAATCCTGATTATGATGTAGAGACTGATCTAAATGAAAGTAGAAGAAAATACTTTATATAGATAGCTATAGCAATATACTTCGTTACCTTTTGACCGCCAGTATACTGTCTGTGGTATTTCAAAGAACCGTTAGTATATTTGTCTGTATACCGGCGTTTTGTTTTCTTCAAATACTGCGGTACACAGGCGATAGTTCGAGTAAATGTGTAGCATGGGATTATTGTGAATGGCTTAAAGCTAGTCCTGAACAATAGTGAGTTCTCTGAATGACTATGTATTCATGAATTTGAGCTCTTTCATTCGATCAGAAAACTTTCGTATAATGAGTTCAAATAAATTTCAGATAAGGTAAAATCACTCCTAGAAGTATTATACATCATGATACTTGGTTTTGTTTGTTGGCTATAGTTGCATTTATGATACATTTATTTTATTCAATTAAGCAGTCACTACACGAGAGATCAAATAAATATAATTTCGATATACTTCTACGAAAATAATGCTTCAATTTTAGTGATGGCGCCGTGTGATTTCAAGTCAAATTTTTTTATGTTTACATCAATGAAAAGTGAACACTGCTTGTCATATTAAAAATAATCCTTCAACTATAATTGTTTTCTTTTTACTTCTTATGGTATAATTTAAAAGTTGCTATCGGTCAATATTATAGTAGTCGCATATAGTAATGACAGATAACAACGAATTACAAAAAATTACATTAAAAAAGTCATATTCAAATAATTACGTACTCGATCATAAAAACGTGTCTTCTCTATTGCAACACCATGATTCCACTCATTCGTTACCAAGCCTACTCAAAGAAACAGCATCTTTTGAACAATTTATATCAGAAGAAAAGAATACTTTAGAATTATTTCCTTCATTTAGAAGAAAAAGACCAATACGTAGTTATGAAACAGACAAGAAAAATATAATAAAATGTTTTCATTTATTACCATATACTATAAAAACTGATTACTGTTCAACATCAAATAATCTGAAGGTAATTCATAAATAATAAAAACAAACTATATTTAGATTGATCTATAACTAGGCATGCACCGAACCCGAACTACCCGGGTTCGGTCATATCCGGGTTCGGTCATATCCGGGTTCGGTACTACCCGGGTTTCATCATACCCAAATTCAGTACTGGAATTCGAGGGTCTACTTATTCGTATCTTTCGAAGCATAGAAATGAATAACAAATAGTACCTATAGATCGATAATAATAAATGATGTTATTTCAAAGGTTTATGGTCTTTTCCTCAATCTATCATAGATAATCTTATTTATCAGGAAAGTATACAATTAAATGAGCTTTTATGAATATTTCTCTAGGACTCGGCTACAGGAAAGTGTCGAATGGTTCTCCTTATTGAAATGATCCTTCTGATAGTCTAAGTAGGGATGTGACACTTCGAATACTACCAATACCAATACAATTTAGTATTTTTGATATCGATATTAGCATTATTAGTATTGATATTGTTAGTAGACCGATGGAAACAATTCATGTATCTGCATTTCCGGAAAACTTAATAAGGAGAATCATTCGCCGATTTCTTGTAGTTGAGTCCAAGATAAATATTAAGAAAAGCTCATTTAACTGTATCCGTTCCTGATAAATGGGATTAACTATGATAGGTTGAGCAAGGTAGAGGATCTTTGACGTGAATTCATCTTTTATCACCTACTATATATATCCATAGGTGCTATTTATTATTCATTTCTATGCTTCGCAGGATACAAATAAGTAGACCCTCGAATCCCAGTACCAAATCTGGGTATGATGAAATCCGGGTAGTACCGGGTACCCGGTATGACCGAACCTGGATATGACCGAAACCGGGTACGACCGAATACCGGGTATGACCGAACACGGAGAGTACTGACCCGAACTACCCGGTTTGTACCCGGGTTCGGTGCATGCCTATCTATAACATATAATTCAATTATTGTTTTTATATAAATAAAGTTAGACCTATAAAATATTGGAAAAGTTTGATCCAAGAAAAAGATCATTATCATTTTTAATATGTAAGTTATAAACTGGAAGAAATTCATATAGAGTTCTTAAGCATTGTGAGATGTAATCCCAGTGAAAAATATTACTAAAGAAGAACGGTAAAGAATGCGTTCCAAAAGAACTGAAGTTCTTTTTTTAAGAAAAGAAAACGTTCCACAACAAATGGAAACCGTTCTCAAATGGAACGAACTAGAACGCATTCTATCATTCTAAGAAGATGTTCTTGGTCGTTTCGAAATGGAACAGTGAAGAACGCATTCTGCCACTTGTGAAACGCTTTCTCTTCTTTAAAACGGTTAACCTTTCTGATCACCTGGGTGATCATTAATAGATGAATCTACAATTAGTCAAAAGACTGTTCCTGATGCAACTTGACGAGCTCTATCGAATGGCGTACTCCAATTCGTTGTAACTCAAAACCGTTATTAAAATAATAATTTTTCTAAATGAGACCAAATATCCCTAAAGTAAAATCGAATGAAGATTCCATCATTTCTCACATCAATTTCAACCTGCTTTGCTTCAGATCTTTCATTTTAGAATGAAAATGTGGTTTGCTTCGAAAAGAAAGCATTCATCTCTTCAGAGAATCCATTATCTTAAAGGCTCGTGAGAGAACGTAAAAGGAAGCTATTTTATTTCGATGAAATGCTATGTTAACCGTTCCGAAAAAGAATGAACTAGAATGAATTTTACTGGTTTAAGAATGATTCAGAATGCTTTCTCTTCAAATAGGGAATGATTTTTCAGCATAGAAGAAAGTATTCCATACTAGTGTGGAACGGTAAAGAACGAGTGCCTTCAGATCGAGAATATTTCTTTCTGACTCTGAACGCATTCGCTCAAACAAGGAACGCATTCTCTACGTAGGAGATAAGTTTCCATATCCGCATGAAACCATTCTATTCCGTTTTTTTTCGAAATATTTTTCACTGGGATGTAGTTTTTATCTTTTAAATGTTAGGTTGATTTGGTATTTTATTTCTTGTAGGAAATATTGTTAAAATTGTGTGATGAATTACGGCCGAATTTAATATTGACAACTGGTGGAACGGGCATCAATTCCGATGATATGACACCAGAAGTATGTGTGCTTGTACTCTTTTTCTATTTAATAGACTCATTTCTGCTTTAGGAGACGAGTTCAGTTATTAATAAGGAAATTCCTGGTTTAGCACAAGCAATGGTTGTAGAGTCATTAGTAATTACTCACGTGGCAATGCTTTCGAGATGAAATTCATTCTGTCTTTTCTATCTAGACTGATTTGTGGCATTTATCAAGAAACATCAATTATTATTCTTTCTTATATGACCAAAGTTATCGTTCGTTTTTTCTAGACAAATAGAAAACATTATTCGTGTGGTGAACATCATCATCGGCAGCAGCAGCAGCGCAGTATGATTGTAGACATAAATGATATTTTAAAATCGATCTCATGAACAAATCTATGAAGTTATTGCAGGTTCAGATGTTGGAGGAGAAAATATAAGTCAAAGAAAAAATTGAATTATTTTGATTCAATTTAGACTAATGCACCTCTCATGGAAAGTCATTATGTAGTAATTAATACAGGTCCGTGTTTAAATAGAATTTTGTAAAATATCTTCGGTATATCTATGTTCTGTATAGAGATATTGGTAATAGAATTAATTTCACCATTTTACAACAACAAAACAGATTTTATTAAACTCCTGTATACTTTCGAAGAAAATACACACGTTTGTAGGTTTAAATGGAGGTTTTCGCAACTTCCTCTTCACTCTAGCAATGACGAGTGAGAAGGGGATAGCAAAGCCAACGATTATCGACTAGATTTCTTAGTATAGAGAGAAGGAGCGCAAGCAATAACGATGCTTATATTTTTCTAAAACTCTGTACACCCTAACTACGTAGTTTAAATATTGCAGGTTTTGGTATTTAATGCAGCGAAAGGGTCCCAGGTCGAGCTATCCCAGATTCGGATCCTGTCTGATCCTACGGGGAATCCCATATGATCCAATACTTTCCGATAGGAATCCGACAACTTCCGACAGTATCCTGTCGGAAGTTGTTGGATTCCTTGGCACAGGATTCCGACAGGAAGTTGCTGGGTGTTGGATCCAACGATTTCCAAGAGTCTGATCCGACAGTCGGAATATATAGGAAACGACAAGATCCAGCAGGTTTTTTTTATTTGAGTTATCAATCTCAGTATTGCTTTTAGGATAAGTCTTTGAGTCGAGAGATTTTTATTTCTCAAATTATAAATCACAAATTGGTATGATGCTAAAGATGTTACTGTTTCTTCACCGCTTGCGGTTCATTTGCTTTTATTCATTTAGAACATCCGTTCATTTTCACAAAAAAATAATACAGAAAGTCAAATACAAAATATAAATGTAAATCATTGAAAGAGAACTTTTCACTTAAAAAAAGAGAAACTTACAATGCAAAAGACAAATGCATAATTGCCACATATATGTATATTCGACGAAGCCCAATGAAGAAAATAAATTATGATCTGGAGATGATGATTGTGATGAGATTCTGTTGATTGTCTCTTGCATTCATCGGATGAAAACTCAGCTAAATTCGGTCGAACCAATTTGTTGTAAAAATCGTCATAGTAATGTTCAACAATAAAATATTTATCACGCATAACTTCTAAAAAAATCAGATTTGATAAAATGAAAATCTTGAGAAATTTCTATAATCAAGATATGCAAGCAACAATAAAAAAACAATAAATATTTCACATAATCGGATCTCATTTAAAAATTCTTGTAGTAGCAGCGATCTATCATTTCCCTATTCCGAGGTTTTTTGAAAATAAAAAACAAGCTAGTTTTCAAAATCAGTTTCATAAATACTCTTAACTATGTCATTTTGACCTTGTTAATTGTTCAGTCGGCGAATTCTGAATTTCAGAAAGAAACTAATTGTGCTGTATTGTGATGTAATAACGAAGGACAAATTGTTAGGGCTTCTCGAGTTTAGTTTCAGGATTTTAAAGAAACGAAATGAAAAATACGTACCATGAAAATTTTCAAATGTGACGATGTTTAATGGTTATTGAAAATATTGAGTATCACCAGGAGGTAAAATTGAAACTAATAATTATTCACGCGCAAAAAGACAACGAAGTACTTGTCCAGCATAATCACTGATATTTTTTCCTCGAATATGAAGCAAATTAATGTTATCATGCATCTAAACAGTATTACAAGTATATAAAACAGTAAATAGAGATAGAAACGGACGACATCATCGCGCTCTTGATTATTCCCTAGTTCATGAAAAGCTGAAAGTTCAATCTAAACAAAAAACAAATATATGAAATAATTGATCAGAAGTATTTGATAAAATTATTCTATCAATACTATGTTAACGGTCAATTTATTTTTGATAATTCGCTAAATTTCTTTTCGTTTTCTCGTCGAACTGAATAGAGTATTTATATGTTGAATAATATTAGATGCTACAAAAGAACACTTAGCATCAATTTTTCTATAATAAAACTCACATTTTCAAACTTGATAAAGTTGCTTATTATTTTCGTCATCGTTCAAAATATCATTAGGTAACGCTAAATAGAGATAATATTCTTTTCATGAATATTAAAACCAATAAATTATTAATGATCGTCAAATCAATAAGAATTGTGAAAAGTTAGGAAAGCGTTTGATAATGCATCACTTCAGATTCTCATTAAAAATAAGCTTTGAAAACATACCTTGAATTTCTTTTTCGAAATTATTGCGTTTTGTTCATTAGATAATGTGGATAAATGACTATTGATTGTTATACATGATTCAACTAAAGTATGTTTTCTTTGTGTGGTGCAAATAGTTTTGATGCTAAAGAGAGAGATAAACATTGACTGAAGCAATTGAGAATTGTCAAAAATTAATAAGAACACTTACATTTTTAATCAACTACGCCAATTTTTTCTTATTAATTTTCAGATGATGAAAATGAATAATTTCTCTCATGCTAGATTGTTTGTGTAATTCATTACTATTGTTTAATACGTTTTCTTTTTCATCCAATATAAACCAGAAAAAAATACCATAACTATACATCATTTACCGTCACTACAAAGCACCAAAAAAAGTTAAGCAAGCATCCACTTTTGTAAACAGATTTTCTTTTTATTTACTTGAAAAGCAAGCAATAATTTCTGTTGGTTCTTCATCATATTCATTTAAATGTACATCTTCTTCAATATTAGAATCATATTGTGAATCAAGGCTTAACATGATTATTCTTCGAGTTTGGCAAAAACGTTGTGCATGCGACCTTTCAACTTCTGAATTTCTTCTTTCTTTGCTCACACGTGTCGACTCTTCACGTGTACCTAGAGAAAAAAGCAAAATAAATCTCTATCGATTTAGATATCGATCATAAATTTCAAATTTATAGAAAAAAAATTTTAAAATTGATGCTATCTGTTTATCAAGTCAGAAGTTACAGATTAGACAAGATAAAAAGAACTTTTTTCTTTCAAAGCAAGTATTAGTTATAGGGCTTCGAATTTACTCATTTCAACTTCAATTTTTGATAACTTTCTTACAGTAATACGAAAAAATTTATTTATTTATGAGACATCACTTTAATCGATAGTATCAATAGACTCGGATAATCGGTAATTTCATCTAGGTTCCATAGCATCTGTTAAAATTCGAACACATTACTAAATCTCATAAAAAATTCTGATGATAGCTGGTTCACTAAATTTATACGGTTTTTAATAGAATTCAACCAGAAACATGGTTAATAGTATAACAAATAATTTAAATTATTTTCACTCATGAAAGATTTAACTAACCTCGATATTGAATTCTGGCTTCAGTTCGTTGACCATAAACCATGATTATATGTACAATTTTTTTCCATAATAATCAATGAATACACATTAAATCGGAATCATAAATAATCGCAATATTGGAATAATGCGATGTTGGACAATTAAGACAAATACGTGCATCTCCAATTATATCATTATAATATATCAAATAAATTTTTTTTTCATAAATTAACTTTTAATTGTAACATAGATAATACTGAAATCTTTGAACTTCAAGTACATGTTCATTGAACACAGGAACATCACGTGAACACTTGTTTTGACGATGAGCCGAAAGATGAGGTAGTACTTGGAGGAAAAATTATTTCGAATTCTATATTCGATGAACGAGATCTTTCTTTTTTCTTCTTCAAACGAAGCTGATTCAGTTGATTTGGCAATGCAATAGCATCTTGTTTGACCAATATCACTCGGAAGAAATAATATATATATATAAATCATAAGGAAGAATATATTTTTTAGATCAGCATCTAGCCAGTGCAATTAACATATAGTATAGTTGAATTCTAAAAATATGTTAAATTTAATGAAAACTAAAGTGCTATTTCGTCAATTTTTCATGTTAATATTATTTACGCTCTAACATGTACTTTTGAATTTTAAAGAGCCACTCAAAGTGAAAAAAATTGCTTATATGAAAGTAACTTACCATATTCAATAAAATAGAGAGACAATTGTACAAATAAGCCAGATGCTTTGTCACAATTTTGGCAAAAATTTGAGTCTAAAATAGATAACATCGTGAGTACACGTAATGAGCAAAAAAGCAACTTACGCAAGAAACATAATGAACCCATGATTTCGTACTAAAATAGACCGATTACAAAATCCAACAATCTGAAATGAATAAAAGTGTAGTCATTTTTTTAAAGAAAAAAATGTGGGAAAATCAGTAATTTAACAATAAGCACGAATTGATTTGTATTAATATCTGTGAAGAGTTGATGATATAAACTGTATTCATAAAGGACGTCTGATCTTCCTAAATTTTGAAATCATGTAAATCGATTGAATAGCATACATATTCTTTTGTCCACTTTGACTATTATTCATATAATTATCCAACAGAAAACATTGTTAACAGATGTCGTGTCGACCATTAAAGTTTATTTTTTCTAGTAAGAAGCATATATGCAGATATATATATATATAATATCTCCCATAGGCTTATCGCCAGTTGGGGCCGGCGCTAAAGGGTCCACAAGCAGCCAGGTTCTATCGTGTTTTCTCTTTTACAGACGACGGTATCTATATGCAGATATAACTTTGTAAAATTCGATTCAACCGTGATCTTGAAAAATAAAAATAAAATACTCCTGAATCAGGAATGCTGCCTTAAATGAATTTCTATTAGAAACACAAATGAAAACCAATTTTTCACTATGAAATTGTCGAAAAAAAATTGTTTTTGTAAGTCATTCATTAAAATCTACCTTTTTATCACACTAATGTAATTACTTTGATTTTTAATAAAAATTACACAAATAAGTTAATTAAAAAAATATTCATTTTTATCATTCAATTATCGAAATACCATTTCTTAATATTTCAATAATTGAGCAATTTTTAATTAAAGAGTCAAGAAAATTTCGGTAACTCTAAAATTTATCGGATTCTGTTGGATCCAGTAATTTCCTGGCTATCGGATCACAATGGATCCTGTTAAAGGAATCCTGCCCTAGTGAAACATCTTGTAAGTAAGATCTTGGCCAAGATCTTGGGTACAGATAAGTGAACAGATCTTGAAAATTTAGGTACAAGATAATACAGTTATCTTGTACC